>WSXT02131902.1:0-10679 GCA_011762715.2 Neuroterus valhalla
GTCGCAGCTCTACCGTATACGTGTCAGAGCGATACACTTTTTGTGCTGTCACAGCAATATGGAGTTTTCCGTGTATGAGCTAAATCCGGACGCATAAACTTATGGGAACGTTTTTAACAATAAAAGGTACTTTTAAATGTATTTCTCTCTAAAATCAAACGTGAGAATATGATGAATGTTGTAATAAAAAAAGAAACTCTATGAACAAACAAAATTTGACGCTTAATAATTTTCTTTATGTTCATCCGAAAAATTGAAAGTCGCGAAAGCTTAATTGTCTAGCGTGTATTATGGTGTCAATCACCATCATAGTTACATGAGTATTGACTGTGACATTAAATTCATGCTTAAATTGTATTTGACAGTACAATTGCCAATAAACAACAATGCGGTAGGACGAAAGCCGAAGCGCTCGTCGAACACATTTTGTTTGAAAAATCCATCGAAATGACATTGGAAGAAATGAAAGTTTTTAAAAGCACAACCATGCATTACTTGATAGCTATAGTCGCTCCAAACAAAGGAAACCGAAAATTTTACTCAATAGGGGAGAGTAGACAAGGAATCACACGCTAGCCAAGGAATTGGTATAATTATGGATGAGAGAGCAAAACAGCATGTCAAAATGTATAAGTGCGTATCCCTAGATTATTATGGGTAAGAATAAGAGTTGGAATCAGAAAACTTTTTATTGTAGCATGCTATGTTCCTATTGACGGTGACAGTAGAGGCAAAAGACGCCTTCTGGAAGTCGTTGAATGATGTAATAGAAACATGTGATTCAGGCGAAGAATAATATTACTCGGAGACATGAACGGTTGGGTTGCTGTGCAACGAGATGGTACTTACAGAGTACTTGGTCATTTCGGAGACCCAAAAAAAGAATGGTAATGGAGATAAATTGATCAGTTTATGCTTAAAAAAGGGTTTATTACAATTACCTCGTTTAGACACAAAATGATACACATGTATACCTGGTGCAAAGGCTTTGAAAGCCATAGTATGATCGACTTTGTTGTAGCCGATGTAAGACTGAGAGGGCTTGTAAAACATTCAAGGGCTATGAGAGGTTCTGAATGCGGATCGGATCACTATCTTATAGTTTCAGAAATGAACCTAGGTCGAGGATGGAGAAGAAAAAATATTAAAAATCCAAATTGACCCGAGTTAGAATAGAGAATTTGCAAAAACCAGAAGTACAAAAATTATATCGTGAAAAACTGGATAAATATTTAGGGCATCATAAAGATAATTGGAAGACAGAATAAGGCAACAAAAATGTAAAGGGTGCATGGATAATACTGTGGAATGGAATCTTCGAGAGTGCTTCGGAAGTGTGTGGTACTGCGACTGTAGGAAGAAAGTCCGGTGATGCGTGGTGGAATGATGAAATACCCAGTAGGAAATTGCCAAGACTCACCGTCGGCGCAATATTGGACCACTCTTAGGGTGAATACACCTAGCGCCTGTCCAAACTTGGCCAAGCAATGGGCCGATGATAAATTTCCCACTGGGCATGCTAGTAAAAGAAAGCAAGGATAAAATCAAAACGGAAGAAGATACGAGAATGCAAAATGATTTTGAAGGAAATAAGAAACCATTCCGGAAATGAGTTGAGAAGACTAGAAAAGGAAGACTAGCACTGAGGTAGTCGGAGTTGAGAATGCTGACGGCGAAATGTTATGGGATTCGGACAAAGGAAAAGACTGTATGCGGGATTTTTTAAAAAGCTGTATGAAGGTGAAGCCGCGGAGCCTAACAACAGTGACACAGACACGGATACGTTAGACAATTCTGATGTAAGTGGCAGAAGCACAATCGGTGCCGACATTATTTCCATAATCAAAAAACTAAAGAATGGTAAGGCTGCCGGTGTGGATGGTATTTCCTCTGAAATGCTCAAGTTCGGTGGCGGACATTTGTTTGTGTGGCTGAGTGAATTTATGAATATGTGCGCTGTAAATAGCAAAGTTCCAAGTGATTGGAGAAAGGCGATTATTGTCCCAATCTCCAAGGGAAAGGTTAGTCCAAGCGACTGTTATAATTATAGAGCGATTAGCCTCCTAAGTACCATGGGAAAAATATTTACCAAAATACTTATTAATAAAGTCATGGGAGTAACAAAGGAAAGGATCTGGGAAGTTCAATGTGGATTCGTGGCAGGGAGATCATGTGCGGATCAGATATTTAGCTTGAGACAGATCACGGAAAAAAGTCTAAGAGTGAACAGAAAAATTTTCTGCGCATTTGTTGATCTGGAAAAAGCTTTCGACAAGGCAAATGGAGCTAAGCTATGGGAGGTCCTAAAAGAATATGGAGTGACTGTAAATAAGGAGTAAATGGACAACTGAGCGATTGGTTTGATATTAGGCAGGGCGTTAGGCAAGGATGCGTTATGTCCTCTTGACTTTTTAATATATACATGGACAAATGTCTGAGAATGGCTCTCTTTGACGAGGAAGGTGTTGATCTTGGGACAGTGAAAGTTCGTGGCCTAGCGTTTGCAGAGGATGTTGAGCAGACTGGAAACCAGCCTGAAGAGCATGGGTCTTAACATTAACGTGAACAAAACTAAAATTATTGTGTTCGAAAGTAAGGATGCGAAAACGAAATGCAATATTACCCTATATGGAGAGAGGATAGAACAAGTTGATAATTTCGTGTTTCTTGGAAGTTTATTCACTTCTGACGAGAAGATAGATGCAGAGATTTCCAGACGTATAAATGAGGGTAGAAAGATTATCGGCAGTGTACGGGGTATTACTAAAAGTAAAAATGTGAAAAATATAGCTGAAAATTGCCATATATAATTCTATGCTAGCGCCAACTGTGGTATACGGTAGCGACACTCTGAATCCCTTAGACCCAAATTCTGGTCCAAGCAATGACCAAACCTGCGATGCTGGTCTAATGGACTGACTTCCCGGTCCATTGGACGACTTTCCGGTTCAATGGACAAGAAAGTGGTCCAAGCTTGGATCGGGAATGGTACACAAATTCCGGTCCAATTGAACCAGATTTTTTTATCGCTGCTTGGACCGGGTTTTCAGTCCCATGGACCGGAATATCGGTCCAAGAGATTTAGAGTGGAGACCTGGACGTAGCAAGAAAAGGACAAGAGAAATCAACGCGATCGACATGCAATTTCTGCGTAATATGTGCGGTAAAACGCTAATCGACAAAGTGGGTAATAAGTGGGTTCTCAAAGAATGGGGTGTAAGAGAAACGCTGTTTGATAAGAGTAAAAGAAATTTGTTGACATGGTTCGGTCACATTGAGAGAATAGATGAAGAACGATTAATAAAGCAAGTGTATCTAGGTAGGGTGAATGGTAGCGTACCCAGAGGCAGACCAAACAAGGAATGGATAAAATGTGTGAATGAGACCCTTAAGAAGAGGAATAGAAAGAGCCGTAGAAACACAAGAGCATGTCTGAGAAGATGCATGGATTTGGAAGAAGCGAGAGATGTATGCCAGGATAGGGATGTTTGGAGAGCGATTGTATGTGAAAAAAGAGTGAAGCCTGAAACGAACGATTTTGGATACCAATTGGTCCATGCAAGGATATCGCTTAGTAGATTATTTTAATAGCTTCGCGAAACTCTTTGTACGGGGTGTTAGCTAGAGGGATCAGGAAGTGACCCGTGTCGGAACGGTGTTGCACAGGTCGAGTGTGTCGTTTGAAAGCAGAAACAGGCTGGACTTATTACGTTTGCTGTGTATTGTTTTTATCAGGTCTTACCTCTCATGTTGCCTTAGTAGCCTCGCGTATATTCAATCTGCCTAACAATTCAATTAAAGCCTCTGTTTACTAAAAATCCCGCATCTTGAGCGAAGCTTTTAAGCTTTTTTTTCAATTAAGATAAAAAATGAAACCAGTTTTTTTTCCGTTCGCAAAAAACACGCAATGAATTCTGAGACTGATCTAATACCTATCCCTGCCTCCTTCTCATACACATCCCTTGCTTGAAATTCCTCATTTCAATTCCACTTTCAAATCTTTCCATAACAATTCTCTATATTCCAACAGTACAGCGGGGCTGGAACCAAAAGAGTTACGCTTACCCCGAAAGAGATTTGGCTCAATGGTATAATAATAATAATAATAATAATAATAATAATAATAATAAAATACTTCGACATAAGCTTTGGAGTGAGAGACAAAATCATAGATATCTATGAAGACAGCAGAGAATCGTCTCAAGATATTTACAATCACACAATGACTTGACTGGACAGCTACGGCCTCAATATTCAATATGCTAGCTCTTACTCGGCTGATAACTCTAATCTGAATTATGGCGTCAAGAACTCTGTTTTCCAAAAGCTTTCTTTAGCCAATCGTGACATTATTAAAAGCAACTGCAACGCTTACGTTATTCAGAATTGGGACAGAAACGCTTGCAAGTCTTCATCATTCGACGTTGAAAATTTTATTTTGAAAATTAACGCAGAATTTTCGAACCGCGCGAAAGCAAATGAGACTTTGAAAACGTGTTTTGAGGACTTCGATATTACATTGAAGACGTTTTGAGGACAGGATGAAACCGATAGAACGATTTGGAAATTCGTCAAAAATCAGGAGTCCGAAATTAATGATGATTTAAATGCTGACCTTACGATCCCGGACTCCGGAGTGTTACCTTAACTTCATACACCACTTTATGTTCCTGTTGACGAGAAGCATCAAATCTTTGAGAAAACATTCAATTATGATTTCCTATGTTCACGATATCATGACATCGCTGAGACATGGACTTCAGATCAGTATAAAAGACAAATATTTTGTCGCGAAAGTTAAGCAAAGTCTCGCTCGTTTAAATCCGTACAAGCGACAAAAATTTGAATCCGAGGCAACCTCAGTGTATCAGCGAACTATTGCATATCTCGTATTATGATATGATTTTGACAGCTCTCCTTTCCAATAATTTTCGGCGACCAACCTGGAAAAAGATCTCAAATTTCAAGAATTTGTCCAATTTTAGAAAAAAAGTACCGTTAAGGAAGACAGATTATCACAGAGTTAGCAAGACGTGCGTATGATTGAGTGAATGGGAGTATAATTCTATTTTCTCGAAGCGATCACTTTACCCATTCGTTGAATCGATTCCTCGATTCATTCTTGTTATTATGACTTCCAGGAAAAAAGTTATATTGTTTTCAGTTTTACGACTGTTGATACGAAATGGGAAATAGTTCTGAAACCAGGCAGGATCGTTAACTCCCCTTTCTTGGGCAAAGGAACATTATAATTGATTGGAATGGAAAATTGACCAATTTTGGACTCAGAGTCGTGGAGATCGAGTTTCGAATACGGGAACAAACAACGCTTTGCATTCCACGGATTTTCGATTTGGATTCACCATTGACCCAGGGCCAATGACCGCATTGCCAAATAAACTTAGGTTGAATGTTAGCCAATCAATGTCGTAATAGAAGATCGTTTCCGTCCTTTATTCAGAATCAAGATCAGAGTAACAGGATCAAGTTCCACACTTTTTTCACTTTTTCCATACTTTGTGAGGCAATGCTACTTTTCTATCATTTTTTCGTACTCTTCTCAGTTAAGTGATGTAAAGAATTGACCGTAATAACAAATTTCACTTTTGAAACAATAATATTAAATTGAAGAAGAAAATTTTAAATTCAACTGTTGAAATTTATTTTTATATCTTCTTCGATTTTCAACAATTGAAAACTGATCCGTTTAGAATTTGGTTTCCTTCAATTGTTGATAGTTGAATTTTCAACAGCTCATAATTCAACACAAGAAACGAATTTCACTTTGAAAATGAGTGTCGAAATGTCATATTCACATAATTTTATGTAAGAATTTAAAGAATAGGCATTTCAAAACATAAAATCTTTTTTTTGAAAAAGGTAGATTTTTGCGATAACGGGTCGCGGTTTTTTTTCATCTTCAACAATCAACAATTCATTTTATCGTTCAAGATTTGCTTATTCAGTTGAATTTTGTCTTTTCCTAGTTTGCAAATTTAACTCTTTCGGTTGGAAACCTTATTATTTGGTAAGAAATTGAACATTCCAGTTAAGAAGTCGACCTTTTTTATTGCAAATACGTTTTTTTGGTTTAAGGGTCATTAGCTTTGCTAAAAATTTTACTGCTTTATAGAAAATTCATCTTTTTGGTTTGACAAATCGACAGTTTGATTGAAATTGTTCCCTTTTCCTGAACTGGAAAACTTTTCTTTGTTGGAAATTTGACTCTATCGTTCAATTTCGTCTTGTCGGTTAAAAAATTGAATTCTTTTGTTGAAAATTTAACAACTTCATTAGTTCAACTGATACATAATAATTATATTCGTATTTTTGGCTTCAAATATCAATATTTTGATTAAAATTGTTATCCTTCCTTATTGCTTTCTTACAACTTCAACTAATTTGGTTGAATATCGATATTTAAATGATCATTTTATTCCTTTGTTAAAAAGTAAACAAACTTGTTGAAAAGGCAGCCTTTTCGGTTAAAAAAATCTTTTTTTTTGCGTCCAGGTTCATTTATCCTGTTGAAAATTCTTCTTTTTGAGTTCGAAATCAGTTCCTTTTGGTTTCAAAATTCAATTCTGTGGTTAAAAATTTGACTATCTTATAAAAGCAATCCTTGAGTTGAAAATTCGTCTTCTTTGGTTCAAAATTCGTCTTTTTTGTTGGAAATTCAACTGCTTCGAAGGAAATTAGTCTTTTTGACGTGAAGTATCAAGGAATTATTTGACATTGTTCTTCTTTTCTGCTTTCTTGAAAATTCAACTAATTTGGTTGGAAATATTTGTTTCATATTTAAATCCTCTTGTCTAAAATTGAACAATCTTGTTAAGAAGCATCCTTTTTGGTTGGAAATTTGTCTTTTTTCTCTAAAGTTCAACTGTTTTGTTGAAAATTCGTCTCTGTGGGTTGAAAATTCGTCTTTGTGGGTGGAAAATCCGTCTTTTTTGGTTTACAAATTTGAATTTGTCGTTGGAAATCAATCCTTGAGTTGAAAATTCGTCTTCTTTGGTTCTAAAATCGTCTTTTTGGTTGAAAGTTCAACTGTTTTTCTATTAT
The DNA here is from genome assembly GCA_011762715.2 of Neuroterus valhalla. Lineage (NCBI taxonomy): Eukaryota > Metazoa > Arthropoda > Insecta > Hymenoptera > Cynipidae > Neuroterus > Neuroterus valhalla. The sequence goes on from WSXT02131902.1 coordinate 7,063, forward strand.
TCTGTCTTGAAAATTCAACTAATTTGGTTGGGAATGTTTTTTCTCCCTAGACTGAAAAACCTTTCTTTGTTGAAAATTCGTATTTTTTGTTCAAAATTCACCTTACTTGGTTCTATTTAGGATAGAAATCTTATCATTTGTTTAAGAATTCAATTCTTTTCTTGTAAAATTTATAATCTTCTTGAAGGGCTATCCTTTTCGATAAAAAATCGCCTTTTCTGGTAAAAAAATCATCCTGCTAATTTGGAGATTTGCATTTTTGAATGGAAGTCACTTTTTTTTTGTTCAAAGTCCATACTTTGGTAGAAAATTCGACTTTTTGTGTTAAAAATTTCGCTGTTTCAGTGGGACATCAAACTATTCGGTTTGAAGTTAACGTCTTCATTGTAAATTACTATTTTCGAGTCAAAAATTAAACTCTTTTATGAAATTCCTTTTTTTTTGGTTTCAAACTTCATATCCTCCGGTAGATTTTTCCTCTGATCGTTTTCATCTGAAAATTCAACTCTTTGGTTGAAAATTAATGTTTTTTTATTGAGGATATAACCACCTAGTTGAAGGTTCAAATAATTTGATGAAAATTCATTTTCTTTGTGAAGATTCATCATTCTAGTTGAAAATTCATCTTTTTTTATGACTTTATGAGATTTAAGAAGAAACCTTATCGCAAATTTTTTATTTTAAAAAACTAATGTTCTTCCAAATTGGGTCGTCGAACTCGTGGTCAGAAAGGTTACTTTTTAATAGATCTTTTATTTTTGGGGACACTTTATTTTAAAAAATATTAATTTTGTAGTATTTTATTAGAAGATTAATAAAGACTTTATTCTTTCACAGAAGACTTTGAAGCCTGATTCTAGTTTTAAATTTCTTCAAAGTTACTTTGGATCAAACTGGGCTTCAAAATAGTTCCAATTTAATTCAACTGTGCTCTTTTTTATACGGGATGAATGAAAGATAAAGATAAAAGCACTTGAGATTCAAGATTCTTTCTACTCCTCCAGTGATAGAACAACTGATAATTTGCTTAATTGCAAGAGTCTAATTAAAGATTGAGTTGAACGCGCCAAAGGAAGAAATTACTGTGGCACACTTCTTTTAACTGGGTTCCTTGTACTTTCTCGTATTTTAACTTACAATACCAGATTTTCTTCACAGCTTTGTAAACACGCTTTAAATTCAGAGTTTTGCAAATACAGGTATTTTTTTAATGAAACAGTCAAATGATTGGTCAATGATTTCAGAATCAAGCTTCGAAGCTCCAAACTGTGTTACTTTTTCAATACTTTTTTAAGGTCAGGCTGAAGTTCGCCACGTTTATAAACAGAAATATTAGTTTAATTTATGATTTTAATTTTAGTAATTTTTCCCAAAACACTCAGATCTCAGATTTCATTTCACTAATAACTTGTATTTGAAGTTGCATAACTGAAAAATATTTTTCACGCAAATAAAGTTCGAGGAACAAAAACTCAAGGGAAAATTAGAATTTTTCATTTTTTCCACAAATTTTTTACATATTAATAAATTTATCTGAATGACCATCTCCCGATAAGGATATTAAAATCAAACTCTTCATGTGCAGTTGCTTAACATTGAATACAAATATTAAATGAAATAAAATACAATAATCGAGTAATTAGGGAAAAATTGACCTTTTTTAAATTCCAACCAATTTTCTTAATTCAGAATTTTCTTCCAGTTTCAAATAACTTCAGTCTATGAAACGCTTGGAATTAATAAGATTTCAAGACAAAATGAAGGGTGAAAATTCGAAAACGCATAAGAGCCATTTCGAATAGGGTCAATTTTCCACCTAAATGGATACAAAAATGAACCTTCTTGAAATGGCTCTTATACATTTTTGAATTTCAACCCTTAAAAAATATTTCATTTTCCAATCGGTACCATTACCAAACAAATAGGTAAAGTTGCAAGCTATCAGACGATTAGATAAATTTTTAACCTAAATAGACAAACTTTATAGAAAAATGCGAATTTCAAACAAAAAATATGATTTTAACAAGATAGTTGAAATTTTAACTCATGTTTTAAACTGCTAATAAAAAACCTTATTGCATGACCTGATACGATGAATTCTTAACCAAGAAGATTTATGTTCTACCAGGAAGACGAATTTTGAGAAAAATCATTTTCATGAATATTGTTCAATTTTAAAGCCAAGAAGACCAATTATCTACAAAAGAGTCAAGATGTCAACCCAAAAATACTTTTTTCAATGGAAAAGTTCATTTTACTATCAAATAATTCATCTTTCAAACAAATAGTTCAACTTTTGGGAAACTACTTGAATTTTCACTAAGGAAGATTAATTCCTAACTGAATAGTTAAATTTTCAACCAAGAAGACGAATATCCAACAAGATAAATTATTTGCACGAATATTGTTTAATTTCTAAGTCAATAAGAACAATTATTATCTACAAAAAGAAATAAAATTTCAACCGAAAAATATTATTTTTCAACGAAAAGGTTCATTTTGCTACCGAATAGTTCATCTTTTGAACAAATAGTTCAATTTTTAACAAACTAGTTGAATTTTTATTAAGATGAATTTTTAACTGAATAGTTCAATTTCCAACCAAAAAACTAAATTTTCTACCAAGAAGAATAATTTTCTACCAAAATGACGAATTTACAACAAAATAAATTATTTTCATGAATATTGTTTAATTCTCAAGTCAATAAGATCAATCATCTACAACAGAGCCAAATTTTCAACACAAAAATATTATTTTTCAACGAAAAAGTTAATTTTTCAACCAAATAGTTTATCTTTCGGAGAAACAATTCAGTTTTCAAACAGAATAATTACTTTTCTATCAAGCAAAATACTGTTCTATCAAAAAAGTCGAATCTTTAACAAAATACATCAATTTTCAAAGAATCTGTTAAATTTTAAAATATTAAAATTTTTTAATTATTAGTTTTATTTTTTCACTAAGTTTTTGAATTCATGAGAATAGAAATACGAGCAAATAGTCAAAATTTCAATTAAAATTAAAAATCTTCAACGAAAGAAATAAATTTTAAACAAAAGAGTTCAACATGAAGCCAAATGGTTGAATATCAACCATAAAAATGATTTTTAAAACAAGAAGGTTATTTTAAACCAAAAGACTATTAATCAACAAAATAAATGAAATTCCAAGCTGATGGTTGGAATTTCGATTGAAAAAGAGCAATTTTTAACCAGGTGGTTGAATTTTGAACTTACAAGATCAATTTTTCACCAAAAAAAAAGGTTACATTTTCGATTGGAAACAAGAATTTTCAACCAAAGAGATAAGTCTAGAACTAAAAAAATTATTTTTAAAAAAGCAGCTCAACTTCCAACCAAATAGTTGCATTTTTGACCAAAAAAGATGATTTCTCAACAAAATAGCCTAATTTTTAACAAAATTATTTAATTTTGAACCAAGCAGTAGAATTTTTACACAAAAGAGATGGATTCCGAACAAAAAATAATTCGAAAAGCAACCAACAAAAACTGTCTTTTGATCAAAAATAGCTGGATTTTTGTATCGAACTTTACCGTTTGGGATTGCGACCCCCGCCCCCCCCCCTTGGGCTTGCACATCCGGCTCTGACGTCGCC
>WSXT02131924.1:0-24798 GCA_011762715.2 Neuroterus valhalla
AATTTCACAAATTTGTTTTTATTACTAAGCTTCAATTTCAAAGAAAGATTTATGTTCCTATCCAAACAAAATAATATTGGACTTCGTGAAAATTTGGGAACGTAACAAGTGTCAGGGGAGCATCAGTGTACAGGGACGCTTCCAAGGTATGCCGCGAAAGGTACGAATTTAAGAAAATAGAATTTTAGGTATAATATGGGTTGTTAAATTGAAATTAAACTTACTCATAATATTAACGAGATTTTCAACTATCAATTGTATTGGGGTAGAATTGAGAAGTGTTGTAAAAAGGAATGTAGAGGAGTTTGAAGACTCTCAGACCCGTAAACGGGAAAGTATAATAAATACATACTACGTACATATTCTCATTCATGGTCAGCGGTAGTTGACCGCAGGTGAGTAAAAGAAACTACCAGTCCATACTTACGAAAATCATTACGATTCTTCTGCTAGGAGAATCTTTTCCTCATATCATTACATTGGCAATACAAATCTTTGGAATAAGGTCAGATTTGGCGTTTTTAAAGGTTTTCCATCGGAAGAAACGCGATCGAGTGATTTCTATTCAGAAATTTTTTCAACATTTTTTCTTTTCGAAAGTACCGACATTCGGTTACTCAACTATGTTTGTTGACAACTAAAACGCGCTGTGATATTTGGAATCAATTATTGAATCTAAAAAGTGTATATAGATGAAGTGAGTAAACAGATCAGTGACAACAGAATTGTCCGAACTCTTGAGATTTTGGTAAAGTAAGAGTACAGCGCGAAACTGCGACTGTGAGTCGCACCAACCCTGAACGGTATCTCGTCAAATCATTCGCACTCAATTTAAACAGAATAGAAACGGAAAGAGTTTTTTATTTGAAGAAACGGAAGGAATAAATAAGGCTGGGAAGTAAACATTTATCTTCCTATAATCTGTGTATAAATTGTGACATCACAGCGTAGTATTACCAAAAAAATATCCAAATCCTTCAAAAAAACATACCCAATAGAAAGTGGAGAAGGTGAGGAGAAAGCTTTTGTTTCACGTAGGAAAAAAAAAAGAACCAAATCTTCCGCATGTGCTTAGATGAGCTAACTTAACAGGACAAATTATTGCGATCGTAACATGGATATTTTCAACACTTTTATTCACGTTCGTATTTTTAATGTTTCTTGTGTTCCAAATTATATCCAGATCCCATAAAAGAACTTTCCGAAAGGAAATTTGGGGAGGTGAGAGGAATTTCGTGCTAAAGTTTTTCAAGAAAAAATCAGATCCGTCGCGTACGCTTAGTTGAGAATAGTCTTCATAGGTATGGTAGATGACATCGATGTTTTCATATATCATAGAAAGAAAGACAACTTGGATATTATGTTGTCAGCCTAAGATATTAGGTCTGATTATCGCAAGGGTACAAACATATTGCCACATATGGTTTTGCATAAGTATTCGAGATTATTTTCTGCCAAAGATATCCTTAAGACTTTTCAGATCCAGCACACAATAAATGTGAGTTCGATACATGTTTTATATCATGTTATGCGGTGATTGATGAATTGCTGTTTATAATTGGACGTTAACTATATCCGCCATTCCGAAGTTTTGATTGCTACACGTGTAAAGTGCCATCTGGGCGTAGCACATGACAGAATAGACTTTATACGTAGAAAATAAAGTAAGAGTTTACTGTTGAACCTCACAGATATTTTCTCTCAATTATTTTAGTGACGTCTGAAACTTAAATTTGTTAAATTTCAACGAACGATCTTCCGGCTTGTAAAAATACATTTAAAAGAAAGGATTGTGGTTTTTAAAGTAGTAGATCGTGGCTTTCTGATTCCATGCCTAGATTTGAAATAGAATAACAATTCTTCATGTAAGTGAGGCTCAAACATAGCAAAAAGCCGTCTTTTTTGTGGTCTGTGGGTGTGGGAATGTGTTGGCCTGTGTATTTAAACTATTTCTCTCTATAAACTAGATTTAATTAATTGCACTTGATCTTCAACACTGCAAACTATTCGCTTACTTCGTTAGAAAGAATACAACTCTTATCTTTTTCCGATAGTCAAAATTGACACGGGAATTTCGAGCCTCTCATATGCCCGCTTTTCATAACAATTACCTACCCAACTTGACAAATTTTCATAGTTATTACGTCTTTTAGAATTACCTTGAAGCAAGGGGTAGAACGGGATGAAGCTTCTTTGAAATACTGATTCATAGATGTAAATTTGCTAAAAGTGCCGACAATTATTCGGAATAATGTATTGATTAATATAAAGTGTATATATACTTACAAAATGTATGCTTCGAACTGTGCTGAAGGCTGCGTGGCACCAGGGTGCGTTCTACCGCCCTCTTTCATCTCGTGCCCGGGAGGATCCGCCCAGGATGACCGGCCTTTGCCGAAGCCCATCACTACGCCGTCTCTACAAACCTCATCGTCACGCACTAGCTCAACTAGAGCATGTAGGTCTGAATAAAGGACTATTAATTTTAGGTCTTTGTCTCCTTATTGTGTTTCTCCCTATTTTCTCAGAGTCCAGATCCCATTTCCCTACCTCGATATTACCTCCGTAATACAGGATCCAACATTAGTGAAGGAAGTTCTCCAGAGCAGATAGAAAAACCTTCTTCGAAGGATTTAGTCGTCACACCTGTTGTCGTTGAACAAGATATCTGCGACTAACATGCTGGCCGTGCCGGTTCTACTCTATTCGTTTGGGATAATCCATGGACAAAGAACGAGTGCAAGACTCTTAATGTTACTTCGCGCGAGATAATGCATATGAAGAGAAACTTGCGTGTCAACTTTTCCATTCCGCGCATATACATCGTACGCCGTAAATGCAGACGCGGTCTCCTCAGTCTTCAATGCCTCTACACCGAAATCATCCTTATTACTTCTCATATCATCGCAAACAGTACAGATCCACTCCTGGCGATGGTCAGGGATCATGAAATAAGTAAGAAAGGAGCGTTCCTCTACGAAGTTGCGCAGCAGGCAGCTGGAACCCTTGGCCTGAACCTTAACATCAGAAGTGAGGACAGTGCATTACCCCATCAAGATACCTCACTACTCAAAGCACAGGTGAACAAAGCCGAGGCCAAAAACTTCCTAAAACAACATGAAGACAAGGTTATGCACGGAAACTTTTACAAAATTGTAAAAGTTCAATCTTTGTCACATGAGCCCACGTTTGCTTTCCACAAATCATCTGGAACAGGGTCTATCATTGAGGACGAGGAGTGTCGAATCAACTGGAACTACAATTTCTCGACAATAGTCCCTATCCAACACACTAGGCCCAAAATCGTGCTTCTTGATAAACGTGAACGAACTATGTTCGTGATCGAATTCTCGGCCTTGGCCGACTACAACATTAAAGGCAAGGAAATCGAGAAAAAGAAGAGGTACAGAGATTTCAGAAAGCACCTACAGCGTTATTATCAAGAAAATTCGGTTAAAATCAAAGTTTTTATTTTTGGTCAAGTGTCTTCTAGTCGATCGTGTTCGTTGACATCCTATCGTTAGGACCGGACGCCTCGATCTATTGTTTCCTAAATTTAACGATGCATTGCAGGGTATTATCAGTTGTTTATGATGGAAACATGATTCTCTAGACTCGCTTTAATTTTTACAATATTTGTCGAGGTATTCGTTTTTCAATATTTGTTGACAAAAGTGACAATGTCCAATATAAGATAATTTCTAATCGCTGAAGTTTCATGATTATGCAAGGATGAGTACCTTTCTTTGCCCTTTTAACTCCCCTCGAAATTTAATTTAGTGAAAATTGATTTTTTTTTGTTGGAAATTTGTGTATTTGTGCTATAAAATAGATCTTTTTGCTATTTCGGGAAATAACTTCATGCTCTGCGGTTAAAGTTAGCATTTTTCACATCAATTTCAGGCAGAATGAAGCTTACTTATTTTGTTCAGGAGTCGACTATTTCGTACTTCAGCATTTATCTAGGTATTTTTTCCTGTTTTTTTTTCATAAGAACTCAGTTTCGCGCCTCGCTTTCAAGAATCGTTACTCTCTTGTGTCAGTTTGAGAGTAGATTTAGTGATGAGTTCCTTATTTTTGCCCTTTTAACTCCCCTCGAAACTCAATTAAGTGAAAATTGATTTTTTTTTGTTGGAAATTTGTATTTCTGTGCTAGAAAATGGATCTTCTTGGTATTTCGGGAAATAACTTCACCCACGCACTTAATTTTAACACATTAAAAAAAAAAGTTTCTTAAGCAGTTTGTTTGGACATGACTTTATTTATGGAACATTTTCTCGCTTGAAGGTAGTGCGTGGGTGGATAATTTACACAATGTGTTATACTAACTATAATATAGCCTCGGATGACAGGACTGACACTTTTTTTAACGGACCGCGTGCCCCCGTAAAAGTTTCAGGTGATGAATGGAGACTGGGTGTGTGGAATGCCAGAGGTGTAAATGATCTGAAGGGAAAGGAATAGCGGGATACTATGCGCGTTAGGAAGATAGATATTTTGTGCGTACTGGAAACAAAAAGGTTGTGAGATTAATAAGGTGGAGAATGGTCTCGAACTCTGGTCAGGAGTAGACAAGGAATCGCACGCTAGCCAAGGAATTGGTCTAATTATGAATGAGAGAGTAAAAGAGCATGTCAAAATGTATGAGTGTATATCTCCTAGATTATTATGGGTACGAACGAAAGTTGGAATCGGAAGTCTTTTTATTGTAGCATTCCATGCTCCTGTTGATGGTGACAGTAAAGAGGCAAAAGGCGGCTTCTGGGACTCGTTGAATAATGTAATAGAAACATGTGATTCAGGCGAAAGAATAATATTACTCGGAGACATGAACGGTTGGGTTGGTGTGCAAGCGATGGTGATGACAGAGTACTTGGTCATTTCGGAGACACAAAAACGAATGCTCATGGAGATAAATTGATAAGTTCCTGCTTACAAAAGGGTTTTGTTAATTACAAACACCTGTTTGAAGCACAAAATGATACATATGTATACTTGATGCAGAGGCGAAAGCCGTAGTATGATCGACTTTGTTGTAGCGGATGAAAAACAGAGAGGGCTTGTAAAAGATACAAGGGCTATGAGAGGTTCTGAATGCGGATCGGATCACTATCTTAATGTTTTAAAAATAAACCTAGGTTAAGGATAGAGGAGAAAAATTATTTAAAGATCCAAACTGACGCGAGTCAGAATAGAGAATTTGCTAAAACCAGAAGTACAAATAGTATATCGTGAAAAGCTGGATAAATATTTTAGGCATCACAAAGATTATTGGAAGACAGAATAAGTCAACAAAAATGTAGAGGGTGCATATTCGAGAGTGCTTCGGGAGTGTGTCGTACTGCGACTGTATGAAGAAAGTCCGGTGATGCGTGGTGGAATGATGAAATGAGCGTTGCAGTCAACGAGAAAAAAGAGGCGTACTCGGGAATATTGAATACTAGTAAAGCTAGTAAAAGAAAGCAACGATGAAATCAAAACAGAACAAGATACGAAAATGCAAAATAATTTTGAAGGAAATAAGAAACTGTTTTGGAAATGGGTTAAGAAGACTATAAAAGGAAAGACTAGGACTGAGGTAGTCGGAATTAAGAATGCTGACGGTGAAATTGTATGGGATTCGGACAAAGTTAAAGACTGTATGCGTGGCCGAGCGTTCGTAGATAACAAGGTCGTTCGCAGATAACAAGATCGTTATTTGCAGAGGATGTTGAGCAGACTGGATAATAGCATGAAGAGCATGTGTCTTTATATGAACGTGAATAAAACTAAAATTATTGCGTTCGAAATAAGGATGTGAAAACGGAATGCAATATTGCCCTAAGTAAAGAAAAGATAAAACAAGTTGATAGTTTCGTGTATCTTAAAAGTTTATTCACTGCTGACGGGAAGATAGATGCGGAGATTTCCTGATGTATAATTGAGGCTATCAAGAAAAAGGGCAAGAGTAATCTCAACGCGATCGGCATGAAATTTCTGCGTAATATGAGTGGTAAAACGCTGATGGACGAAGTGAGCAATGAGTGGGTTCTCAAAGAACGTGGTGTAGAAGGAAAGTTTGAAAAGAGTGAGAGAAATTTGCTCAAATGGTTCCGTCACGTTGAGTGAATAGATCAAGAACGATGAACAAGACAAGTGTATCTAGGTGGGGTGAATGGTAGCGTACCCAGAGGTAGACCAAAGAAGCAATGGATATAACGTGCGAATGAGACCCTTAAGAGGAGAAATATAGAGAGCCGTAGAAACACAAAAGCGTGTATGAAAAGGTGCATGGATGTGAAAGAAGCGAGAGATTTTTGCCAGGATAGGGATGTGTGGAGAGCTATTGTATATAATAAAAAGAGTGAAGCCTGAAACGGAGGATTTTAGATACTAATTGGCCCGTGTAAGGGTATTGCATAGTGGATTATTTTAATAGCTTCGCAAAACTTCTTGTACGGGGTGTTGGCTAGAGAGATCAGGAAGTGACCCCTGTTGGAGCGATGTTGCACTGGACGAGTGTGTCGTTTGAAAGCAGAAACAGGCTGAACTTACTTTTGCTGTGTATTGTTTTCGTCAGGTCTTACATCTCATGTTGCTTTAGTAGCCTCGCGTATATCCATTCTGCTTAGCAATTCAGTTAAAGCCTCTGTTTACTGAAAATGCCGCGTTCCGGGCCAAGCTTCTGGATTGAAACATAAGGAATAAAAATGGAATCAGTTTTTTTCTGTTCGCAAAAAACACGCAATGAATTCTAAGACTGACCTAATACCTATCCCTGCCTCCTTCTCAAACACATCCCTTGCTCGAAATTTTCCATGTCAATTCAACTTTCAAATCTTTCTATATCAATTCTCTACTTTCCAGTGGTACAGCGGGGCTGGAACCAAAAGAGTTACGCTCTCCTCGAAAGGGATTTGGCCTAATGGTATGATAATAACAGGGCGTCTAGCGGACCGGGAAATCGGAAGAAACCGGGAAAACCCCGGGAATTTTATTTGACCGTGAAAAACCAGGAAAACCCCAGGAATCCCATTTTTGACCGGGAGTTTTTGCATTCCGTCGAAAAATCTACTTTTTTTCTCTTATCTTTTTCTCATTCCATTTGTACTTTATCTGCAGTCACAAGGTTCCCTCTGAAGCTTATCCAATGTACCGATTTTCGCTGAGTGTGCTGAATAAAAGTTGTAACCACAAAATTCAATGACTTCATCAGAAAATATTCTCATGAGACGTTACCCACATTAAGATGCTCTGTACAAATTTTAATTCTCGTATTCTGCAAGGGCTACCCCCTAAATATGTTTCTTTTGGTGAAGAATACTGCCTTCTTTCTATTTATTTTCTCAAGCAATTTTTTGGATGTTCCGCTGGCCGATCCAGGTTTCAAATTTATTTTCTCAGATTTCGATTTTTTAAATACCAAATAAAAGCTAAAAAATAGTTTCACCCCTAAAATGCATTTATTATTGATTGAAGAAGTAGCTCTAAAAGTTAAGGAACAAAAAACAATGTTTGAAGGCTATCGGGCTTAGATTATACAAATTTGTAATTTTATGAAATTTAGTGGTCTGAAATGGTCCTTAAATATTTTTTACCTGCAATAATATACAAATGACTTCTGTTAAATTTTGAATGGAATATTCTCCATGGTGAAAATGTTGAGAATATTTAGAGTGAAAGACTGAAGAAGTCTTGAATAACAAACTAAAAAAAAAAAAAATCTTAATTTACCAAAAAAATTGTGTAAAACTTGGATAAAACTGGTCAGCAAAACTGACAGAAACTGATAAAAACGCAGAATTGCATCAAAATCGACCTTATCAACCAGCTGTCTTCCTACATAGGTGAATCATAGCTAAAAATGGATTTGAAACTACTATAGGAATCTTAAGTTACAAAAAATGTTTCTTTTTTGTCTGCTTCCAATTTCAAGATTTTTTCTGTCTACCTTTGAAAATAACTACATTTTTTTACTACGGGGAACATTCTTTTTATGTTGCAGAAGAAATCCTGGGGATATTATCCAGGGAAAAAAAAATTTCAGGGCCATTTCGGACCATTAATTGTAATGAAATTACAAATTTTCGTATTCTCAGTCCGATAGTAACTTGAAAGAAAAATTGCATTGTTTCATCCAATCTTTTGTTTTCATCCGATTTTTTTTTCTTTACATTGTATTTTTTCAAATTGAGAACGAATATTTATTCGCAGAACTAGAACGATCTAGCGGAAAATCTGAATCCTTTTTAAAAAAGAAAAGAAAATTATATGCAGTATTTTTTCACCAACGGAAGAAATTTTGGGTGAAACGTTCGCGAATTTCAAGAGTTCAAATTTTTATTAGGCATCTTATCCCAGATTTACGAAGATTTTTTCAGTTGATTCTGAATACTTATTCTAATTGTGATAACCTGTTGAAAGAATTCATTTTCCAAATTTATGTACAACTGTGAGGAAAAATGTTTATACGTTTTTGTAATGGTTGAGTAGTTTTAATTGAGTTCAAATTCACAATTTTTTTACGATTATTCACTTCAATTTCAGTCATGGATCGAAAAAAAGTAAGTGTAACGCATTTCTGTCAAAACTATAAGACAGAATCCTCCTGGGTTGATGAAGATAGAAAATGTGAAAATTCCTATTTCTATGTATACGTTGACTTTCAAAAGATACAAAAAGACATCTATAATTTGGTCGGGAGAAAAAAAAATAACCTGGAAAAACCCGAGAGAAACCGGGGAATTTCAAATCGCTTGATCACTAGACACCGTGTAATAATAATATAATATCGGCAATTATACTTATCATTACTTAACAATTGTCAACAACAACATGTAACAGTACATATACTACTTGCTCGGTGAGTCTGCCATTCACCATCTTTTTCGGAACAAGTTTCGGTTGACGTATCGTCGAATGGCGCTACGATGTCCGTTCCGCGAATTTCGCAAACGATCTATGACGAAAGAAGCGCATAAAAGTGGATATTACCCGATTTCTCGTGGCCATTTTGAGAGAAAGATCAGAGTGACTGTTTTCATCTAAATTCGATACCGCTGTGTGAGCATTTATCGGAAGTACCAGGATTCGAAAAATCGGATTATTTAACTTATCGAAAAAAAGGAATTTCAACATTATCTGATTAGACTCAGCGAATTTTCGACGATCACTCTTCGAAATCCAGGTTGGTAATGCTTTCTTCTCTTGACCACTGCTGCCCTCGCTCTCTGGTGATATGTGTAAATTTTCTCCTTGGAATTTTATCATTGTCATTTCTAGTATATGAGTCCGAAGTCTTCCGTGAATTAATTTAATTGAATTTTGTTTCGTCAACTTTCTTGATCTTGACCTTCAACTGTTTCTTTGAAAAGATTCATGCCGCGGTGACCTGCCAATGGTCCCGCACTTTTAATTGTAATGTGACCAAATATCGAATAAACTTGTTTCCCAGTAGGGATTTTGTTACACAATTAGATTGTTTAACTTAACCTTGCTTGAATCTCGCCCCCATGATTCCCCCCTCCTCCTGGGCTACCAGTAATTTTTATATTTAGACTAAAGTTATTTTTGGATGTTTCGAATCCCCTGTCGCGTCTCTACACGGCGCCCAGCACCAAGCACTTTTGTCTGTTCTTTCTTCATCAATTTTGGAGTTCGGATCCTACATAACCTTGTTCAGAAGCCAGTGACAGATTATCCAGCTAGGTTGTTTTCCTAATCACTCGGAAATTCTCGTTACTCGCTAATCTCGCGTCAATTTTCGAAATCTTGTAACGAGATTTTCCGAGCAATTAGGAGAACAACCTACCTAGATGATCCGTCACTGGCTTCCCAACGAGGTTATGCAAGATGCGACCTGAAAAATGATAGAAAAGACTAAACAAAAAGTCTAGTGTTGATAACAGGCTACGACATTTTGTTTCCTCATTATTCACAGAACATTTTCAAAGCGAAATCCCTCCAACTGAAACTGAACTTGACTTTATACTGCGAGAACTTTTGAAACTACAAACTTTCTACATTCTTGCAAATAGCTGACAATAGAGAATTAGATCGAGAGAGAAAAGATCCACCAACCTTGATTTCGAAGATTTTCATGTGAGTTGTTATTTTCCCCAAACAATGTTTAGGGAAAAACAAGAACAAGAAAAATATTTTCCTCCTCACAATGGCACCCAATTAAGAAAAATCGTATGCATCACCGGGTGCGAATACCTAATCGTTGATCCTTTTTTCTTTGTGCTACTATTTATCTTTTTCTGTTCTTGTAGAAAAACACCAGATCTATCACCGTTGGATAAATTTGTAATTTGTTTCGTAATAAGTAACATAATTTCGAGATGCATAATCTGTATTTGAAAATGATAGCTGAATAAAATTCTTGAAATGATTGACCTTAAATGATTTATTTCCAAATTCATTAACAGTAGTAACTATTTCTTCTTCATATTCAATAGCTTGGCAATTTTTTTATTTATTCATTTGCAGTTGCAAATTGTAACTAAATTAGAATAAATATTCTGAGAAATTTAGAGATCATAACTCATTCTAAAAGTATGATACTGACGTTCATGAGATATTTTTGCATCAGTTTAAAACTTCTCTCTATTTCGGGCACTACATACGACGGCCACACAAACCAAAATTTGCACGCGTCAATCCATAACAGCTTGCTCAACAGTAATTTGGGAAGGTGAGAGAAACATAGTAAGAAGGTATTACAATAAAAAACCAGATCCGTCCCGTACGCTCAGTTGAGAATTGTCTTCAAAGGTTTGTTAGAGGATACTGATATTTTCATATATCATAAAAAGGAAAACAGCAGGAAATCAATAATATTTGAACTATTTTCCTTTATTAACTGGATTAAATTTTATACAGTTGATCTTTGACACTGACGATTATTCGCATACTTTATTAGGAAGAATCCAACTCTTATATTTTTTTTCTTGTCACTATTGAAACGGGCATTTCAAGTCTCGTCTGTCCGCTTTTCAGAACTATTACCGTCTCAACGCTTAATCATTAATAAAGATAAAATATCGATTTTGATGATGGGAATTAAAAATTCGCTTATGGAAAATCAATTATTCAATAGTGACCAAATTTCCTTTTGGAGAGTTTTTTTTGGAGGATCTGGATGTTTTTGGAACACTTAAAACATTTTGAAAACAGGATTGAAATATCTTCTTCACCAGCGCGACTTATTTCCCTGAAAACTTAGCTCATTTAAGCGCATGCGGAAGATTTGGTTCTTTCTTGTTGGTTTTTCCACTTGGGGTTAACGTTTTCTTCTCAACTTCGCTTTCCATTTGGTATGTTTTTCTGAGATCTGAATATTATTTGGTAATACTACGCTGTGATGTCACAAATTCCAAATAGGTTATAGAAAGATAAATGTTTATCTTACGGCCCTATTCATTACCTCCATTTATTTAACTAAAAAAAACACGTGGGGTGTCTTTGGGACACCCGGTTGGAACGAAGTTCCTTCCGCTACATATTTTATGTATTGGATGAAAATGATAAACTAAAACAAAAATAAAAAGAATACAAAATTGAAAGAATAATATTAATAATGCTTATAGAAATTTGATGTTCCTTGTTGGCTGGAGGGTCAGGTTCAACGGGCCTCCGTTCACTTTATAATAGGTTACATAAGTGCCTTGAATTATTTCTTCTACCTCAACTTTAACGCTCAAATACTACTTTTTTTGGCTAAACCTATTATTTAGGTACTGAGTTCGCCTGATCGAGCTTCCACGGCTTCCGTTTCCTCTTAACATCTCACAATTTCATAGATTTCTCGAATTTTTACTTTATTTCTCCAAAGTCCTTTCATCCGGACAAACCCTTTACTTTTTCCTCCCTTGCCTCTTCCAGTCTCTACATTCATTCTACTCCCTGCTCACTTTCATCCAATATTCTCCTAACACAATCACTTACACTTCTGCGCTCCTCTTCCTCTCCATTACACATCTCTAACACATGTTCCCACGACATCACTTCATAACCACACATTCTACACATTTTCGCTTGTTCGTCCATCCAGTATCTACACGCTGTCATTCTCTCCCCCCTTCTAAAACGTAAAACTATTCCTCTTACTCTCCTTTTCTAAGCTTGTCAGGTATTCTGGTTCCTCCACCCATATAACTATCTTATGCCACCTGTTGTACTGTGATTCCATGATTTTGCTCCATCTTTCCTGTCCATGTCTCATCATCATCTCCAATTCTATTTCCTGTCATTCTACATACCGTTCATGAAAACCACATTCTTCTCTCATTCTCTATCTCTCTCCTTCCCATTTTGAGCATTGTGTATTGCCTCCCCTCTCTTTAGACTTAATCTGCCTTATGCACGGTTGTGCGATTCTGCTTCCCTCTCCTCTCTTTAGCTTCTCTTCAAACCTCCATACTCTCTTCACTTGCCGGACTACCATTTTCTCTCTACCTAGTCCTACCCTCAGCATATACCCTGGACAACTCTACTTTACCCACATAACCCACCTCAAGTATCTCTCGTGAAGACTTTCCACTCTTTCTTGCTCTTTCCACCCTTAACCTTCTAGTCCATAGCGCACGACTGCCCACACTAGTACATCAAACATCCATGTTCTCATCCTCCAATCATTCTCAAACCTTCTCTTCCCTATGCATCAAACTTGTCCTATTATTTTACTCGTACACTTCATCCTTTTTCTTACTTGCAGCTCGTTACCTCTCCCTGATTCAAAACAAAACCCCAAGTAACAGAATTCATCCACTGGTCCAATCGTTTCCCCGTTCAACTTTTTACTTGTACTCTGTTTCCTTTCTTCTATTACTGAAGCACATTATATTTGTCTTACTAACGTTTACTGTCAAGTCTCTTCCCCTTACTTTCCTCTGCCCAACGTCATCCGCATATGCTAGAGAGTAAAGCTTACTGCTTCCTTAGATCATATCTCCTTTTACGTTGTTTTTTAACTTTTCCTTTAAGCGAGCTAGCATTATACTAAACAGTAGCGGACTCGACGGGTGGCCTTGCCTGAGTCCTCTCTCTGACCAAAATTCCTCTCCTTTCTGTTTTCCTATCCTCTATTTTATTCAAGTCTCCACAAATATTTCTGTTATCCTTTCGGTCAGCCCCTGACCAATTCTTCTTTCTTTCATTGCTTGCTACAACATCCTTCTGTTCACTGAGTTCAACGCTGCTTTGAAGTCTACAAACAAGGCCACAAGTTTTCCCCCCTTCCGCCTCAAGTTTCTATTCACTAGATAGTTTAGGGCGTAAATATTATCAGTTGATCCTTTTCCTTCCCTAAAGCCCGTCTGGTGGTGTGGGATAATTACTTTCTCTTCTACCTGACTCTATAATTTGTTTCTGAGTACTTCCGCATAAATCTTATACCCCACCAACATCAGAGTTATACCTCTATAATCCTCTACCTCTTTACCCCCTCCTTTTTGATTAGCGGAATCACTGATCCTGTCCTTCATTCTTCAGGCCATCTTTCCCCTCTCCATACTTGGTTAGAGATTCTCCTCATCTCTTCTGTCACACTCCACCCCCCTCCCCTCCCCCTCCGTACTTTAGAGCTTCATTCTCCATGTCATCCTCTCCTGTCGCTGCATTTTTTTCCAGCCTTTCTTTTGCCTCGTTTACTTCCTACTAGCTTATATAATTTCTTATATAACCTTTCTTCCTTCCCCTCTCAACAATGCTTTGGAGTACTCCGTCCATTCATCCATTCTTATATCCTCGTTCACTCTCTTCCTTCTTACTCTTCTCCTTTTTCTTACCTTCCATACCTTTCCTTCCTTTAATGTTTTCTCTACCTCCTCCATAAATTTTACCTTTTCCTTCTGCCTTCCCTCTTTTAACATTCCCTCAAATCCTCGTTTGCTCCAATTGTAGTCTTTTTTGCTGATTTTTCCTTTCCCTGTGAATGTTTTTTCACCATCCTTGTCCCCTTTTGTATTCCCATTGCAAATAAACCACCCTGCTTCTACTATCAAGTTCAGAAGTACCAAACCCTCTCGACCTGTTTCTGTATGTTTCGATTTCCTCATGAACGCCTCCTCTTTATTCCATACCTCTCCGCCAAGTCACCATCCGCCAAGTGTGTGTAGTGTAACGCGCCATAAGGAACTTCGTTGCAAAAACTCTTTCTGTTCATATTTTGTTCAAATTAAGTTCGAATTAATTGACGAATCGCTTCTATGACCCTAGAAGCATAGTTTCTAGCGTTATCCCTTTTCCCCTTATATTGGTGATGAAGTTTAAAGACGAATTTAAGAAATAATCATGTAAACCGCTCATTTAAGAATCGAAAACTTATACTGGAATATTTTTAAACTGTTCCCAAAAATTCTGAACAAACCCGTTTTTTTTTTTGTCAATTTACATCTGTTAAATGAGTTTTAGAAATCAGAAGATCATTAAAAAGTAGACATTCTCCGAGATGAGTTACAAATTGTTCATTTAAACGTTTTCTCCAGTTTACTATACGACTTCAGTTTTCATTGGCTTGCGCTCTCTTCTTTATCGTCTGTTGAGTAATTATCTCAAGAATCCTGAAGTGAGTCTAAATGACGTCTATATGCCTAATTATCGCTCGTTTATCTCAAGCTGAGTGAGTAGTCTCTTGACAGGCGTTACGACAAAAAGAATTTCGATACCTCATCATCTCTTTGGTGCAGTAGGATCTCTTTTACCAATTGATCCTTGACTTGATTTCTCTGGAATTTGGCAAAATGCTTAACACTCCTAGCAAAGAAGTGCAGTGCCCCTCAGGATGGCAATTGTATTTAATACAATGGTGGAAGATTTTTAGTCAGGGATCTTGTACATTTATTTCCTCCCTGCACAGTAAAAAAAAACGGTACTGATATTTCAATTTAAAAAATAGGCATATATAATAATTTGATTATTAATCATAGAACACTTCTCTATTCCTTCTGATTTATATTGAAAATGATTGAATTATGATTTCGGGAAATGAATGTTAAAATCTATCCTGATGTTCAAAATTCTAATCAAATTATTACTTGATTGTAATTTCATCCAACTTTTCAAATAATGAACGAGTTACGATCTACAAGATCCTGCAGATGTTTCATTTATATCCACGTAGTTTATCAATTTCAAATTTTGAACTGGATTAAGTATAGAAACTTTGGTAACACATCACTCGAAGGATGAGATTTCTATGAAATCGAGTGACAGAAGGATTTCTTTTCTCAGCTCACCTTATGAATTCCTCAACTGGTGAAGCATTGTATGTTCGTAGTTCGTTCAAACGAGATGATTTTTCATATTTATTTTGTTGTCTTCTCGCTTGTGTTTCATAAAAATTATGGTAGCTGCAACATTATGAATTTGAGAAATTAAACATTTTTAATTTGTTATCTCAATCTTGTCAGCAATACCAGGCTCTTTATCCCTAATTTTTTCAGACATGGGATGGTATTTAGTTCGTTTGATTTTATAGAATTTTTACGCGAAAATTTCCATCTTAAAGGATTTTTTAAATGTTTCGTTCATAAGTAGAATTCGTCTCCAAATATCAGTAATATAGCAACATTATTGCCACCAAATTCACTTATTTTGATGACATGAATTGATTGATGAATTTAGAAGCACTCTACGACTGAATAAAGTTATGATATTTAATTATGCAATGTATATTCAATCTCTCCCTTCACGGGTGTGAGGGCCTCCGTTCCCTTAAAAAAAATCTAAAACAGTGCCTCATTCTATTTATTCTAACTTTACTCTAAAGCTTGAATTACAACGCTCTGTCTATTCGTTTCTATTTAAAAACTATGTGCGCTCGAATGATCTCTTTCAGGGCTTCCGTTTCCTTTCCCAATCATTTTATTTCACATTCCTCGACTCGTTACTTTATCTAGAACATTATTACTCATGACAATTTCTTGGCTTTAACGAGCTTGCATTCCTTGTATTAGATTTCCTTGCATAGCTTGCATTGCTTATTTTTCTTCAGTTCTTCTAGTCTTTTCATCCTTGCAACTCAACTTTTATTCAAAACCCCTTTCACACAATCACTAACACTTTTGCTTTCCTCTTTCTCTCCTGTACACACTTCTAACACGTGATCCCACGATTCCACTTCATAACCACACACTCTACATAATTTCCCCTGTTCCTCCATCCAGTATCTACATTCTCTCATTCTCTCCCCCATTCTAAATCGTGTCACCATATACTTATTCTCCTCCTTCATCTTTTTCAGATATTCTGATTCCTCAACCCAATAAATAGACCATCTTGTACCACTTATTGTACTTTGATTCCATGATTTATCTCCACCTTTCCTCTCCATGTCCTAACATCATCTCCAATTCTATCTCCTGACATTCTACCCCCCTTCTTGCATACCCTGTTCTTTCCTAATTTTTATGTCTCCCTACCTCCTACCTTGAACTTTTTGGATTGCCTCTTTTTTCTCTGTTTACAATCTCCCTCAAACACGTTCGTGCAATTTTGCCCCCCCCCCTTCCCTATTCAACTTCTCTCCAAACTTCCACGCTCTTTTCAGTTGCCTAACTACCATTTTCTCTCTTCCTAGTTTCTCCCTCAACATATACCCTGGACAGCTCCATCTCACCCTTATGACTTATCTCAAGAATTTTTTGTGAAGACTTCCCACTCTCTTTTGTTCCGTGCACCCCCAGATCTCTACCCTTTAGAACAAGACCGCCCAGACCAGCACATCGAACATCCATACCCTCATCCTACAGTTATCCTTGAATCTTCTCTTCCCTATACCCCACACTTGGCTCAGTTATAATATTTAGTTTTGTACAGGTTAAATAACTTTCTAACGTTTGTAGAAGAAAAATGTTCTCAATTTTAGGGATATACCAATATTGCAGTGACTTGATTCGTCCATGGAGATGAGACAAATTGATTGGAATTTTCAAAAGGGCTTTATAAAAAAACAAAATTATGATATTTAGCAATTGACAATTTGTTTAACGTTTAAAGGATGAAAAGTTGTCAATATTTTAAAGACACCATTATTTTAGGTATGAAAATTATCCTTGTTGATAAAACGAATCTATCAAATGATGACTGCAGGCGAAACCGCCATTTTCATCGCCTTGGACCCCTCGAAATTCAAAAGGCAAAGATTTGGAAAACGATGATTCTTTTAGAACAGAACAATAATCAAATGAAGAAGTACAGTTTTCATAAAATTATTGTGAATTAAAGAAACACCATATAATGAACTTGTGTACCAAACTACACTTTGCAGCGGTTGAGGTCTTCATACATTCACAGGGTGTCTACCGCACCTGGAAAACCGGGAAAACCTGGGATTCTCAGGGAATGAAATTTGTGCTGGGAAAACCGGGATTCATCAGGGCAACTGTATTAAAAACCTTGAACTTTTCAACTTCAATGTACACGTACAAGTAACAGATTTTTACTTCTATTCAGTACATGTAAAAGTTATGAATTTACACTTTCTTGCAAAAAGTTCCACCTGTTGGGTATACATAAAAAAGGAACAATTTCTCACATGTACTTGTAAACATAAAACACAAAAAATGAGACTTGACGTATTTTGGTACAAGCTCTTGAAGCTAAATGACATGCAAAATTTAATGAATTCATTTGACTTGATAAAAAAAGTTATGATTTTATCTCATGGGAATGCAGCATTTGAACGAAATTTCTCAGTAGATAAAAATTGCTTGGTTGAAAATCATGAAAGAGAATTCTCTGGTTGCTCAGCGTGTCATGTGTGATGCCATTCGTGTAATGACGAAACCGTTACACGAGTTTGTTATTGATAAAAATGTATTACAAGGAGTGAGAATGTCATCTTCAGCTTTCAAAAAAGCAACGGCAGAAAATAAAAAGCAAGATAAAGATCACGTAAAGAAAATTACAGAAGAGAAGAATAAATTCAAAGGTTAGAAGGGTTAAACATTCAACGGAAACAGATATTAGATGATGCAATGAAAGAAGCTGCATCAATCGAAAAAAGGATCACAGTTATAAAGAACTGTTAAAGAAATTAGAATGCTAGGTCATAAAATATTATTGTTCGTTATTTTCATAAACTATTCTATATTAAAATCATATTTACTATATCTTCAAAAACGGAGACTAATTAGAATGATTATTAATTCTGATGAATCGCGAAAATGATCAAAGTTTGAAATTATTTATTATACCTGATAAATATTCAATATTTATTGTTCGATGATTTGTTCAAGGTGTTCATAAAGTTCTATGTAACAAGAAAATTGATGAAAAAATGTATTTAATGGCATACACTGTAATGAAAAGTGGTTGAAAATTACCGCATTAATCAGTGAAAATAAAAATCCAGTGATTACTGTTGCAGTTTCACTAAAATATTTGAATTTTATTCTAATACTTCAAAATCACATACAGACGGGAAATTCTCGTAACTTCGCTTTCAGGGCAGTTGAATTTTACGCCTTTCTTGTGAAATTCAACAATCAAATATCTCCTACAAATCTGAAGTTGGCTTTTTGCATAAAACAATAACTCTATGCTTATGACTTTGTAATGTTTCGAATTAAATAGTTTCAGGTTAAATATCCGAAAATGCCATGCTGAAATTTCTTTCAGTTGAATAATTTTAATTTGGTAATGCTCCAAATTGAATATTTTCAATACGAAAGAGTTGGAAAATGAATGATTTCGAAGTATATCAATCTCTGATTTCAAAATTGAACATTTTTAAAGAGTATAATTTCAAAATGATATCTAGGAATTCAAATTATGTAATTTCTGATTCAAATCATATTCAAAATTTTCAATTGTAATTTAAGTAATGTAATTAATTCTCTTTCCTTGTGTGAGGTTATACAATCTTGAACGTTTTTGAATGAAGTTTTTTTCGTAATGTTATAGTTCAGAGGATAATTCAGAAATGTTCATATATGACAGATACTGATCAAATCTTATTTAATTTCAAATTGAAAGACTTTGAATGCGTAATTAACGTCTAATTCTAAACTTTGAGCTGAGAATTCTGATGCGTTTGAATACCTCTCCATTCGGGATTTCTAATCTAAAGTTATTCAATTGTGAACGGTTTTTTTTTCGAGAATCCATTCTCCCAATTTGAAATTGTGGTTTTTTATGAAATTCTGATATGCAATTATTGAGTATTGAAAGATAATAATTTAAAATTTTAATTTTAAAGAAATCATGCACACTTGCGTGAAAATATCGTTTACAATATGGTTTTAATTTACCGCGGTAATCACTTGTATTTTTATGTCCACTGATTTATGTGGTAATATTATACTCTTATGGTCAAATTGCTACAAATTTTGTAATGTGGCACTGCAATCACTGAAATTCCACATTGAACTTGTAGAATTAACACATTAATCACTGCGACACATTTGCAAACCGACTTGTAATTTTTAACTACTTTTTTTCACAGTGTAAACTATACCCGGAAAAAGTACAAATTCACCCTGGAAAACCTGGAATTTTTAGGGAATTCATTTCCAAAAATATGGTTGACATCCTGATTTCATCATTTTCATTTATTTATTTAGTCATCATAAAATCGTTAACGCTGAACCACAGGGTTCAATCCTCGATTTTGCAAACTCAACAGGGCAGGCTTTTACAAATTGGGAAGATTGTACATGAAAATGTTTATTTATAATTAGAAACAATTTTTCCACCTTATTCCGATGAAAATAGTTAGAACACTGATAGAAGATTTAACTTTGGAAATGACGAAACTCCGGTTTAATAAATAATTGAATTTTAAGGTAGAAATGTGTTGCTAAAAAATATAGCGAATTGCATGGATGTTGCATCTAAAGACTCTGTTAAATGAGTAGTTGGACTGGCTCAGAGAGATACCATCCGAAAACAGTATCTTGAGCTGTCAGAGACCCTAACGTATCTCGTATAAGCCCTGGTAAGAGGCAGGATCCATATGTATCTGCTCCCAAAATTATATTCATGTTGTGGTGTTGTGGAAATTGAGTTTGGATTATAGTTCAATTCAAAATAAAGCAACATTTTATGTTAATTATGGCACATACCACTGGTGTACGTGCTGGAGAAATGGAATAATCCATGGCCTAGAGTCAGGAATTTCTAACAATAATGATTTCAGAAAGTAGATCACTTGCGGTGATCAATCGACTAATGTTTGAAAAGTGTGACAGTAAGTTTTAGGTCGCAAGTACTCCTTCCATTCCTTAAAAAATAACACTTCTAATTTATGCAGTGTCAGAAGAACCATAACATCCCAATGTTGTGTTGGTCGATTTGAATTCTTTAAAAATGTTGGAGCTTCATCTGTAGTATCGCGTAACACCCTTATTCCCGCTACAGTATCATTAGAGACATTTTGAATGGACACAACTGCTTGCAAATGAGTAATAATCAGAGCACGTTTATTGTTGTAACGTTTTCAAATTGTTTCTTAAGCAGAAGTGAATTTTGCATCGGTCATTGTTACGTCTTTAATCATATTGACTGATTAGCCGTTTCCGTAGCATTTGACACAAAAGTATGTAATTCTAATGCCACATGATTGAGAGCTGAGAGATAAGCTTCTTCAATTTATTAAGATTGATTCTCAGTAAAAAATTTGATGGACTTTTTCTCTTCGGAAGTATAGAGTGCTCTAGCCTGTGAATGTAGTTTCGAGGACCGTTGCCATTTTTATTAAATAAGCCCAAACGGTCTCCAACAGTCGTTCAGTTTTATTCATCAATTTCAAGTTCCTCGAAATTAATTTGTGTACACAGAGTGGCTTTGTGCAATAAAACAAGCTCGGTATTCCAATTTTCCAAGTAATCGATAAGTGGAATTAAAATCAACGTGAAGATTTAAAACTTGCAAATATCAGTGAAATATAACATTTTTCAAAAACTTAGATTTTTCCTACTCACCGTAATAACACATGACTAAAAATAAAACATAAAAGCAATACTATGCAATAGATGTCACCCCCCCCTCTCTATCTCTCTCTTTCTCTTTCTCTCTTTCTCTGACTGATTCATAACCTATTTCATACAAGCATCCACCTTTCGCAAGGATGTTTTGTCTAGGCTAGAGCCCTTTCTTATCACCAGGCCTATTGATTCATTTACAGCGAAGTGCTGCCACCAATGAGAAACCATTCCCTTTTATTCATCTTTATAAGAAATGAAACAGTGCGACCCGTGTCAAGTTTCGTCTCAACGCTGCCTAAATTCGGTATATCTTTTGCGGCCGTAACGCCATCTGTGAGTCATTGTAGATACTATTCTTTTTTTTAAATCAACGAATTATATATGATACAATGTTTATTTACATGAAAGAGTAATAGAAAACAAAACTGTCAGGTGCGAATATTATGTATGCAAAGTTTCAGTGTTGAAACCTATCTATAAATAGGTAAAAAGTACGCCTGAAAATTTGTAACATTCTGCAGCGACAGATAGGCAGACACCAAGGTGGAGGCAAATAAAAGCGTATAAGAAGCGAGGTTCACTCAATTTAATGGGGCATAAGGAAAGTTCCACAATTCGGTTGGTGCCGTATAAGGTGGGGGTGGGGGGGGGGGGGCAAAAACGTCACGGTTTATCACTCAGAGGTAGGTAGGGTAGGGGAAATATATCACGTGGGGGTAGGTAGGGGTCGGGTATCCTTCGAAAAAGCATCACGTGATTTATCGATCTCCCCTGTTTATACGAAGAGGAAAACGACAGCGATCAACAGCTGATTGAACTGGAACTGGCAGCAGTAAAAAATTGATGGAAGGAAAAATATGAGGAGGATCTAAATATCGCTGTCGGAAAATGCTGGCTCTGGAGGGAGACGGGCATGACATCAAATTGCTTCTGTGCGTGCGACGCAATTCACGCATCTAACACACACAAACAGTAATGTGTCAACCTGATGTCCTCCTTCACTCAAACTTCGATCACTAAGTTACCAGATACAATACATCGATAAATCTACTCATTCATGGAATGTATTCATTTAATAGTTATCATATTCTCATATTTCTACAAATTCCAGAGAGTCCACAAAAGCGACTGAGTTTCAGAAAAATGACACTAGCCCCCAGTAGAATCGTAGATAAGTGAGCCTTAATAAGCCTGCTTATTTTCTTCGACTGTTACTTTGCCATCGGCCGCTGCGGAGAATCCAATCACGAACGTCGTTCGTTGATTTTAATTTCTGATGTTACGGTTTTTTTCGTTGCTCTTCATCGAGGAGTCAAAGTAAGGTCTCGTGTGTTTAACAGGGACTGTTGGCTTGAAATTGTATTTCCAGTAAATTCAGCATTTCTTGTTTTTGAAAATAAACTCTCATCCCGTTCGGAGCATTCTAAAGGGCAGGGTCAAATTGTACCGGCGGAGATCCATCGTTTCCGCGTTATGGCGACGACCGAATAATATGTGCCATACAGGTGCTCAGAATATGCATGACACGCTCTGTACCTATAAGCTGCAAGATTAGATGAAGTTTGTCGCAAGATGATAATGGTTGCTGCAAACAAAGTCTTCTTCAAACAAGTGGAAATGCTCTCAACCTCAAATTCAAGAGGAAATTTCATTTATATCAAGAAACATCTTTTTGACACAGAATGACATTTCTCTGGAAGGATTCTTCTAAAACAGAGGAGAATAATTTTTATTATCTTTTCCAAATAAACTGCACTTGATTATCATCAATATCATATAAGGAAAGATACTTACTTCTGATATCTGATCTCATTTTGTTTAAATCATATTATTTCGAAAAAGAATCATCTGCATAACCTCTTGTTGAGAGCGGAGCATGAGGGTCGAAATAAAAATGTGAACGTCAAAACTGCAGGTGCTGTGAAAGCCTCATCAAATTCTAATTGATGAACAGTGCTAAGGTTATCTGTAGTTCTTCAGAGATTTGAAAGGAAGTTTTCATTTCGATTAAAAAAAGAAATTGATTTGTTGGGAATGAAGGTCCAAGCAAATTTATTTCTCAACACATGGAATATGATTTTAATTATGCAAAATTGTACAAAATGGACTTCATGCCGAGTACTATTCAATATTTACAACACCGACAAAAGGAAGATGCATTTCAATGCGTTTTTAAACTTAAAACGTATGATGCAAATAAAAATTCTCTTTTATCGACTTATAAATGCGTGGACTCTGTATCAGGCTTATCCACCACATACTACGCGACATTCTCCATGGGCGGATAATCTTCTTCTCTTACTCGTGTGGGCTATTATCACCCCACTCTCTTCATATCTCGGTCAAAGACATTAGAGATGCCCAACAACTCAACCTACGGAAAAAACGTGAATAACTACTGCGAGAACTCACTCAGTCTGCAGTTGGCAGCTGTGATCTCGAATGTAAAGTACACGTGGTGAATACAAATTCAACTATTAGGCAAAGAGAGAATATTGTCCCAGAAATCTGGATCGTCGATCAGCTCGTCTGGATATGATCGCAAACTCTTTTTTATAATAGGATTTTTTCTCCACTGTCAAGTCCAAAATTCTTTGTATCACTACAGCGCAGCATCATGTGGTCTAGAACTCTAGCTCATTTTTTGTACCCGTAGAGCTTTCGTGCGTTAACTCAAGTTGATCAAGTCATGTCATTCCCTCCATAAAAACTGCTTCCTCTTTTCTGTAAAATCTCATTTGTATATTTCTTAGATATAATTCATGAAGCCCTCAAGTTGGACACTATGTTAAAGGGTCATTCGACAGTTCGATTTCCGGACCTTTGAGAATTCAAAGTGTCCGGGTCCAGACCTGTACCTTCAGGAATGTTGGAGGTCCAGATTTAGACCCTCACGAATTTAAAGGGTAAATCTGCTCCTGGATTCTGAGGGAATCCTTCAAACTGGCATTCAATCTGGGAGCCTGGCGATTCCTGCTATTCTAAAAAAAATATCTATACTTCATGAAAGAAAGAATTTTCATCTTCTTTCATTATAAGTAAAACCTTTTGCTCTGTGAGATTTTTCTAGTTAACTTAGTTTGATAATCGGATTTCCGATAGCCCAAACATATGGAAATGTTATTTTCTCAATAATTTCAAAATAATCTATTTCTCACGTTTAATATGCTTTCTGATCATTTATCTGACTTAGGGCATAAAATATAGAAAATAATAATAGTTTTTTTTTTAGGTCAAGGAGTCATATTTGAAAGGAGTCTAAGTTTGGTTAGAAATTGTTGTTTCAAACTAAAAATGTAACTGTTCCATTTCCGGTTGAGAATAATTATTTTTTTTAAGTTCGAAATTAAAATATCAAGAATGAAATAATTTAGGTTTTTGAGTTACAAAATTTTTAATCAAAGAATTATCCTAAATTTCTCTTCATCCCCCATAAATGTTTAGATCCTTCGATAAATAAAACGTTAAAATGAGCGATTCCAATGAAAAAGAGACCAGATATTTTTTGTACGGCCCGGACGTACTATTACTTCAATATAAAACCGAGATTTTTTCCTCGATATTTTAAGCGTTACGTTAGCCGTGAGGTTTAGTCGTAAGCGAACGAATGCGTTAAACTTAGATTAGGGGGTTTGAAACTCATCACAGCGTTTTCGATTTTCAAAAGCGTGTAACTATATTGTATGTAATATATAATAATTAAATGAAATTGTTCAAATTAATTTATATACTTGTGTCAATAATATGCTTATAATATGCGTGAGTATGTGCGTAGTAGTGTACCTTCCACAGAATCTGTTTGTAGCAAGAATGTTTTTTACATTCTCATTCTGAATGAGAAGGTATTGGTTTTATGTGAAAATTGACTTTCGCGGATTTGATGAAATCT
>WSXT02131925.1:0-10679 GCA_011762715.2 Neuroterus valhalla
TTTCGATTTTTTGAGAAAATTCAAAAAGTTGTATTCACGATACTGTAGAGCTCCCAAGAAGGAACATTTTTTCTCTCTGACTTTCTTGTCAATCTTGCGTAATTTGGCTAAAATTCTCCTTTTCTCCTATATTTTTGAATATTGAAAATACCATAACTCTGACAGACACACTAAGGTGGAAACTACTTTTTTCGGAATCAGAAGGTCTCAAAACGTGGAGATCCCATAAATCCCGTGCGATAAATGCCTACCTGGACAATGACGAGCGCACGAGCGCTCACGAAAAAAACCGATTGTGACGAATGGTGCAAACATGTGCAGCTAAATTTTTAAAATTCTTGATCAACTGGCCTTCAGTTGGATAATCCAATTTGAATCTTGAGTAAACCGCGTTAAACTACAACTGCATGGATGGGTTTTTGTAACGATAGAGATTTTTTTTATGTTTTACTTGAAAATATCCTGATAGCCCACATAACGATCGAAACGCATTAAAAACTCTTTATACACATCTTCAACAGCCGTCCCTATAATAAAACCAGAAATTCAGCTTTTTCATGTAACGTGATACCACTTAAAACTGAGCGCGAACTTTGACGTTGCGGAGCACGCTCCACGCAAACATCTGAATAGCTGACTTCGCAGCGCTCCCTGCAGTCGTATAAGTATATAAGCGCGCTTTCCTTCCGCCATCTGATGTATAAATATGTCAATATTGAAGCAGTGTACTCGAAAGCGCGGAAAAAAAAGTTCGATTTTCGATTTATGGCCAACTTTTTGGGTCCTCCAGACCACTGTGCGCTGGGCTCAATTCGGGCTCAGAAAGACGAGGGTGGTTGACCGTGTGCTCAATTCGGGTGCGTGTAACCTATCCCATCTGCTATTACTCTAGTAAAAGCTGAGCAGTGTCGGGTAGAAATTTAGTCCACGTTCCCCTTCCAGATCGGTGTTGTGTTGTTTTCGAGTGTCCGGCTGGCGCATGCGCCCCTAACGCCTAACACTCAAAAGAAGCTCGAACAGCACGAAAAAATCAGAAGAGTGTAGAAGCCATAAAGCACGAAGAAACAGAAGGGATTTTATGTGGTGCTGGAATCTCTGATTAACTGTAAGTATTTAAAATTTGTTAAATCGATTAATTGTTGTTAATTGATTGTCTCAAAACTATTTTTTTCGGCATGGTGTGATATAAAAAAAATGTATTCAATCGAATCATCTGAAATTTGATTGTGTTATTTACAACATCAATGGCTATCGCCGGTACTTGAATTATATCTTTATTGCGATTGTTTCCTATTTTTTGAATTAAAAAACTGGGGAAAAAACTCAATGTTCAGAATTGTAATTTCAAAAGCGCGCCATTTTGTCAATTTTCATTTTTTATCTTTCTTTCTATAATCGACGATAGCTGTACGAGTATAGATTGATAATTTTTTTGGTTTTTATTTTCCAGATGAATAGAAGAGCCAAAATCGATCACACTGTTTGAGTCCAATTTTTCGGAAGGGTCGACTTCAGTGTCATTTTTGTAATTTGTTAAAAAAAAATTCATCTTCAAAGAAATATTTTGTACATAAAACATATTCAGTAATAACCCTGGAATGTTTAAATATCTTTTTTTATTTTTTTTTATTGGGAAAAAAATTCCTCAAAATACCTTCAATCTTCGAGTTCTAGACCACCGGGACCCCTCAAGTAGAAGTTTGAGATTTTTGTTTTCGAAAAAGGAGCGAGAGCTTGAATAAATAACTCCAAAGAATATTTGATATTATAATAGAAACAATCAGATGGTTTAATAAAATTTTAATGAATATCATTTATTCTTTTCTTAGAAATCATGAACTAAATAAGGCACGCGATTATGCGCGTGCATATTATAGTCTAGTATGTAAGGAGAAACCTAAAATTCATGAATAGTATTTTTATTTTCGGGAAAGTCACAAAATATACATAGGTTTTAAATATGAATGAAAATATCTTCTCGGATAACTTACATCACACGAACATTTGTTCACTTCGATAATATGGTATTCAAATTTTGAAAAAATTGTAAAATATATTTGGAATAGACCGTTGCGGCTTCTTCGAGTAGTTTTCGGATAAACTTTTCTACACCGTATACGTGCGAACTGAATGATATGTACGCAGTTTGCGAACAACAGGAATGCTTCTAATAATTTGTCTCGAAGAAGTTTCTTTATGAAACCTGGTTACATGATTGTTACATCTTCGGCTAAAATGGAATGACGATGGAATGACGTTGACAATATTATTAACATTTTCTCCAATTACATTGTCATTGTTTTCACTTTCTCTGCGAAAATCGTTGACATTAACCGGAACTTCTTGAACAATATTGTTTATGTTTGTTCCAACAAAATGTGTATTGTCTCTAATTCCCTTGTGAACATCGTCCAAGTTGTCCCTGAATCCTTCAAGATTGTCACCAGCTTCACTGCCAAATTTGTTAAAATTGAACTGAACTCCTTCGCCAATGCTGTTTATATTGGTTGGAATGGATTCTGTGGTGTCTTCAATACCCTCGTGAACATTGTCCATGTTGTCTCCTAGTCTTCCAATATTGTTTTGAACTCCTATCCTAAAATTGTTTAGATTGTCCTGAAACCCTTTGCTTATATTATTTGTATTGGTTGGAATTGATTTTGTGATGTTTGCAATACCTTCACGAACATTGTTTATACTGTCTCCAATTCCTCTTACTATACCTTTTCCCAAATCGTTTAGATTGTCCTGAAATTCTTTGCCATTGTTGTTCATATTGGTTGGAATTGACTCTGTGGTGTCTTCAATCCTCTTCTGAACATTGCTCATGTTGTCTCCCAGTCCATTTACACTATCTTGAACTCCCTTGCCAATATGATTCAGATTGTCCTGAAGTCCTTTCCCCATGTTGTTCAGATTGGTTGGAATTGATTTTATGGTGTCTTTAATACCTTGACTAACATTGTTTATGGTGTCTCCTACTCCTTTCACAATGCCTTTTCCCAAATTGTTTGGATTGTCCTGGAACCCGTTCCCAGTGTTGTTTATATTGGTTGGGAATGATTCTGTGGTTTCTTCAATCCTCTTCTGAACATTACTTAGGTTGTTTCCCAATCCATTCACAGTGTCTTGAACTCCCCTGCCATTATCATTCAGATTGTTCTGAAATCCTTTTCCAATGTTGTTCATATTGGTTGGGATTGATTCTATGGTGTCTTTCATACCTTGACTAACATTGTTTATGGTGTCTCCCACTCCTTTCACAATGCCTTTTCCCAAATTGTTTAGATTGTCCTGGAACCCGTTCCCAGTGTTGTTTATATTGGTTGGGAATGATTCTGTGGTTTCTTCAATCCTCTTCTGAACATTGTTATTGCTGTTTCCCAATCCATTTACATTGTCTTGAACTCCCCTGCCATTATCATTCAGATTGTTCTGAAATCTTTTCCCAATGTTGTTCATATTGGTTGGGATTGATTCTGTGGTCTCTTCAATCCTCTTCTGAACATTGCTCATGTTGTTTCCCAATCCATTCACATTGTCTTGAATTCCACTGCCAATATCATTTAGATTGTTCTGAAACCCTCTTACCATGTTGTTTACAGTGGTTGAGATTGATTGTGTGTTGTCCTCAACTCCTTTGCGAAAATTGTTTGTGTTGTCTCCGATTCCTTTGCCAAAATTGTTTACATTGTCTTGCATTCCTTTGCCAAGATTTTTTACATTTGTTTCAAACGAACGAGTATTGTATTCAACTCGTCTGCTTCCATTGTCCACATTGTTTCCAAACCCTCTTACATTATCATCGAATCCTTTGCCCATATCGTCAACATTATCTTGAACTATTCTGCCAACACTGTTGATACTGTCTCCAACCATTCCTACGTTATCTGAAACTCCCTGGCGAACAGTATCCACATTTTTTTTCAACGCTTGCACATTGTCTTCTACTCCTTTACCGAGCTCGTTCACATTGTTTTGAACTTGTTCACCGATATTGTCTACGCTGTCTGCAAAAAATTTTACGCCATCTGCCACTCCATTGCGAACATTGTTCACATTTTCCTCGAATCCTTTAACATTTTCTCCAATTCCTTTGGCAATATCGTGTACGTTGTGTTGAACTTGTTCGCCAGCATTGTTTACATTGTCTGCAAAAAGTTTCACATTGTCGGAAACTGCATTGCGAAAATCGTCCACATTTTTCTCAAATCCTTTAACGTTCCTTTCAATTCCTTTGCCAATATCGTTGACGTTATGTTGAACTTGTTCGCCGATATTGTTTACGTTGTTTGCAAAAAGTTTTACATTGTCTGCAACTCCTCTGCGAACACCATCAACCATTCCAGTGAGAGCCCCAAGAAGATTGGGGCCGGATGAGTCGCAATCTGTAAGAAAAAAGAGAACATTTGTTTATAACTGGAAATAATCAGAAAGAATTGAAATTTCCTACATTCCAACATAATCTGAGGGAATTGAAAGTAATTCATAGCTATTTGAGAGATTTGAAAACAGTTCGTGTGCGGAGCAGAAGGCCTCTTATTTGATTTTTCGTGAAATTTTTAGATTTCTTCTTAACACGAAAGTAGAAATATTTTCCAACAACTAGATGAAAATAGTGATTTTTTGCATTATTTTGCAGTAACCCTAGATAACAACTTCCATCCGATTGATATTTAATTTTTTAAACTCCATTTTGAATCATTTATACAATTTAAAAATAGTTATCGTATTAGTGTGTATCGTAGTGTGTATCTTGAACATCTCATTTTTGTAATTGTATGCTTTTTAATTTTTATAAATTAAAAGCTACGATGGAGTGGAGGGGAGGTGGCTGATATTGGCCTGGATGTCGACGACCTCAGCTTAATACTAACTTCGACTATGAAAGATGTCGCAATTTGATGGTGACTACCGAGATGCGAGGAAACGCGTATCCGATGCATTGAGGATTTGCAGACTAAATGCCTTTTCAGAGGAATCCAAAGTGGTATACCTCAGTAAAAAGAATAGTTTTAGGAAAATGCAGGAGGTTAGGAAAAGAAACTATAGGACAGCTCAAATCGATATTTTAGCAAATTGCAAAAACTCGGCCCAGTTCTGGAAAGTCATCAATGCATCGCGACCAAAAGTTCACCTCCAATCTCGTATTGATATAGGCACTTGGCACAGATATTTGTTGAACTGTTATCCATGTCTGAATCAATCTGAATCAATTGAATCAATTGCATTGCGAAAATTGTTAACCAAGTTACTTGTGATCGATTGGTCTCTTGGGCAACTGAATTGAAATTAATCCCTGAATCACAATCAGGTTTTAGAAAGGGGAGAAGCTGTCTTGACAACCTATTTACGCTAATATCCGTTATTCAAATACATCTGAGAAACCCGGCTGCGGTAGTATATGCTGCTTCCGTCGAATTCAAAGGGGCTTTTCCATCTGTATCGCACCATTTATTGTGGAGAAAACTGCATTCTTTAGGTCTGATTGTTAGCACTAAAATAATTAATATTCTAAAGAATTTTTGTGCTGCTGCAAGAACTTGTATTAGGACTTACAAGGAATCAACTAAATTTGTTGAGGTCACTCAGAGAGTGCTTCGAAGCGAAGTTTTAGGCCCATATGAATTTTCACTTTTTATCTCTGACCTAGAAAACTGCTATCTTATTCAGCACGGTTGAAGGGGCCTCTCCGTAAGCAGTGTAGTAGAAATAAGCGACAGAGGGAGGAAGAATTCTACGGGGAGGAGAGAAGGAAATAATCAAAAGGGGGAGAGAGCTGGGGGAAAAGGAAAACAGGAGAATAGATGAAGAAGAGAAGCAGAGAATTGCAAAGAAGAGGGGAAGAAAAGAAGAGAGTTAAAAGAAAAAGTGAAGAAGAAAAAAGTGAAGGGAAGAAGAGTAACTGGAAAGAAGAAAGAAGCAAAGAAGAGAGGGAGAAAAGAAGATGGTTGGGATATGAAGAGAAGACAGGGTTAAGAGAAAAGAGGACGAGCATAGAAGAGAAACAGAAAAATGGAGAAAATAAGAGAAGAGGATACCAGGAGAAAAAAGAAATAAAGAGAAGGAGACAAGAAGTGAATGAAAAAAGAAGAGCAGAGAGAGTTGAGGAAAAAAGAATAGAAAGGAGTACAAAATAAGTGAAGAAAAGGGGAGAAGACAAAAGTATAAGATGGGAAGGAAAGACGAATAAAAGAAGAATGACAAAGAAGAGAAGAGAGTAAAGACATGAAGAAAGTTGGGAGAAGAAAAAAGGAAGGAGGATAGAAGATTGGAAGGAAAAAGAGAAAGTTAAGAGATAAAGAGAAGAAGAGGAGAAAAGGAGAATATGAGAGAAGGAGAGGATAACAAAAGGAGGAAAGAGTGATGGAAAAAAGAAGAGTTTGGAACGTGGGGAATAAAGAAGGAAGAATTGTGCGAGAAAGAAGTGAAGAAAGAAAACGATAGGAAGAGAAAGATGGGTTCAAGAGAAGAAGGAAGTGGATGGAAGTTACGAAGGTAGGAGATTTGGAGGGAGAATATAAGGAGGAAGTAAGAGAAGGATAAAGTATGGAGAGATATAGTACAAGAAGCAGAAGAGTAGAAAAAAAGGAGGGAGTCGGAGGAAAGGGAGGGTGGGACCAAGAAAAGAAGAAGAGATGATGAGAATAAAGAGAAAAAGAGAAGAAGAAACAAAGATAAGAATAATTGCAGGGTGAGAAGGGGAAATAGAAGAAAAGAAGAGAAGAGAGTTGGGAGAAGAGAGAGAAAAGATCAGAGGAGAAGGGAAGAAAAAAAAGGAGAGTAACAGCGTAGAGCGGAGAAGAGAAGGTGAAGAGAACAGAAGAATGGGAAAAGTGAAAAAGGTAAGAACTGTAAAAGAGCGTTAACAGAGAAAGGGGAACGGGGAGGAGAAAAGAAGAAATGAAGGAGAGGAGAGAAGTATCGGAGAATGAAAGGAAAAAAGAAGAAAATAAGGGAAAGAAAAGAGAAAAAGAGAATAGAGTTGAAAGAAGAAAAAGAAAAGAGGAGAAAAGAAGAACAAAGTAATGAGAAAAAGAGGAAGATTAAAGGAAAGCCCAAGGATGAAAAGAGTTGATTGACGGAGAGGAAAGGAGCAGCAGGGAGAAGAAGAGGAGAAGATGAGAAGAAAATAGAAGTTTTAGGAAAAGAAAAGGGTTGAAGAGATATAAGAGAAAAAGAAAGTCTAGATAGGAAAAGAGCCAGGTGAAGAAGAGAATGAGTGAATAAGAAAAGAAAAAAAGGAGAGAAGTTAACAAAGAAGGGGAGAATGGAAAAACAGGGTTAGTGAAGGAGCGAAGGAGAGGGGTCACGAAAAAAGAGAAAAAGGTCAAAAGAGAACAAGAGAAGAAGGAAACGAGAAAGAAGAAACCTAAGAGAGAAAAAGAGTAAGGAGGAGGAGAGAAGAAGAGGAGAAGAAAAGGAGAGAGTTCAGCGAAGAAAAGACAAAGAAAACAAGAGAAGAAATGCCACTATTCCGGTGATGAATGATGTTTTTTTACATTCTCAAAATTTTACAAAATTGACTACATGTACGTTAAGAAAAAAAAAATTCATTTTCTGTAAATCTTTCAAAACAAATCAATATTGATTGAAATAATAAACGTTTGATTGAAACCATTTGATATAAAGAAGTTAGCAATAAAAGAACAAAGACGCGGGCCTTGTTGCGCCTTACTCTCCTAGTTAATCATGAATGTGTTATATTTCGTTTTTTTTTTAACTTCCCTAGAAACTTGAATATTTTTGAGAAATGAAGCCTCCAAAAGTTTGCAGTGTCATTCCGGAAATTTACATAAATTGAAAAGAAAGTGGAAGAACTGAAAAAAATTTTAATGACTCAAAAAAATTCAAAGTTATTCACCATAGCTTGCAAAATAACAAATGAAACCGAATAAGTTCGGGATTTTCGAATAGATCCAACAATAATTGAGAGGAATACAAAGAATTCAAAAGAATTAAGAAAAACTCATTAAAAAAACTTATAGGTCGAACGGTTCCATTGGAAATTCTGAATCTTGTAACAGAAATAAAAATGATAGAAAATAATTCGAATGGATTTGGAAGAATTTAAAATAATATAATGGAATTCGAAAGAAAAAAATACAGAATAACTCAAAAGCATTACACAGATTCCAGAAGAATTTTAAAAATTAGAAGAATTCAAAATAATTGTAGGTTCAATTCAAATTATTTCAAACTGATTAAAATATTCCTCAAGAATTCAGAAGAATTGAAAATGATTTGAAATATACCGCACATCTTTATTTTCTATTCAAACTGATTCAAACAAATCAAGACAATTCTGAAGATTTACAAAGAATCAAATAAATCTGGAAAAATTGGAAAAATTTAAATAACTAAAGAATTCAAAAAGTGTGAGAATTTTGAAAGAGTCTTAGAAAAATCAAGAGATTTCTAAACCCATTGGAACTGGAAACATAAAATTTCCAATTGTTCAATCTAAAATATGTGTAGGTTGGATAGTCTCATTTCAAATTGTAAATCATGTAACGAAATTCAAAAGGATTCACGATAATTCAAATGGATTCCAAAGAATTGCAAATAATTTAGGAGAATTATGAATATTTGAAAGAATCAAAAATAATCCATGCAAATTTAGCAGAATTCAAAAGAATTTGAAAGAATTTATCGAATGAAGAATTATTGTATGAGTTATTTATAATGGTTTCAACTAATAAAAATATTTCAAAAAAAATTCTGAAGAATTGGAATTATTTCAAAAAGTTCTGAAGAATGGAAATTAATTCAAAAAGGTCTAGAGCGTTGATTTTTAATTCAAAATTATTCAAACTGATCAAAATGATTCCTAAGTTCTTAGAAGACCTGAGAAATTTTGAAAAAATTCGGAAAGAATTGAAATAATTGAAAGGAAATCTAATAATTGGGAAGAATTAAAAAAAAAAAAAGGATTTAAGGGATTCGAATAAATTTACCAGAATCCCCATAATAATTCCATAAATTTGATTTGATTCAAAATAATTTAAAAGAATCTATCTAAACTCAAAAGATTTAACAGACTGCAAAGGGATTCTAAAAAAT
Source organism: Neuroterus valhalla (assembly GCA_011762715.2). Classification (NCBI taxonomy): domain Eukaryota; kingdom Metazoa; phylum Arthropoda; class Insecta; order Hymenoptera; family Cynipidae; genus Neuroterus; species Neuroterus valhalla. Next base: position 9,064 of record WSXT02131925.1, read on the forward strand.
GCAAAAAAATCTAGAAGATATTAACAATATCCAAGAGAATCCAGAAAAATGAGAGAAATGCAACGAATCTACAGAATTAAAAAAAAACGAAATGATAAACGAGGGTTTAAAACAATTTTATTAAAAATGATTTTAAAAATTTAACAGAATTCGAAATGGTTTTAACCGATTAGAAAAATTCTCAAATATTGGAAAGAATTAAAAGGAGTTCAAATGAATAAAGCGTTGAAAGGGATTGAAATAATTGAACAGAATTCAGACTGATTCTAATTTGAACCAATAAAAAATTTTTCAAATAATTCATAATATTTCCGAAGAATATAACAGAATTTAAAAGAAATTTATACAAATTGGGAGGAATCCGAATAATTTTGATAAATCTGAACCAATTCAAAAGAATTCAAAATAATTCGAACTTATCAGAATTATTTTGAATAATTGAAAAGAATTTATTGATCAAACGAATCAAACTCGGAATTGGAGAGAATGCGAAAATTTCAGAATTATTTAAACAAATTAAAGAATTAGAAAGGAATGGAAGATTTCGTATAGATTTAACAGATTTAAATTATGTTCCTACTGACCTTTTGAATTATTATGATCATAATTTGATTTTTGTTTTTCAAATGATTATTTAAAAATTTGAATCGTAAGACTCCACGAGAAAAAGAAGGTCCTAAAACAAGTTATAGTTTTGTTTTAATTTTTCATTTTATTTTTGATCCTCATTAAATTCATTTTCGGTCTCATTAAATTATTTTCGCATGGAAATTTTAAAACTTATTACGTTCAATTACGCTTAACATTTCCATGATCAATATTTAGAGGTGGCGCACCCCTGGAAGTTTAACACGTATTTCCAAAAAGAAAAAAATACGTTTTTGTAAATTTGATTCAGAATTCTCAATATCAGATAAAGCGAGTTCGAAATTCACCATTTCTCTCAACAATTCTTCCCAGAATGCGAATAAAATATTAGTTTTCAAATATCACCCCCATAAGTCTGTTTTATAGGGTCCCGAAAAAACCCAATGAGTAAAAAAATGGGGTTTTCAAGTTTTTGGCGCTAATTATGATTTTTTTTGCTTTTTTTTAACCTAGATTGTTTCATATACATAAAATACTACTTTATACTGACCGTTCGATGTTTATTCAAATTGCTTAAACAATTTATTATTGTTTTTAGCAACTTTCTCTTAGAAAAGGGTTAGAAAGTCGAGGTTTTCTCTGGATTTTTCAACTTATTTTCAACGTTTCAGTTAGAGCGAGGTAATTATTATTCGAATAACAAAAATCATTGTCTAAACAATTTGTTACTATTCATAACAATATTCTTTTAGAATAATGCTACAAAGTTGCGGTTTCTTCTGAAATTTTCAACTTTTTGTCCACTTTTCACTTTGAGTGGGTAATTATCCAATTCAATTTAGCAAAACAAATTGTTCAAACAAATTGTGAATGTTTATAGCTATCTTCTTCTAGAATAATACTACATAGTGGCCGTTTTTTCCTGAAATTTTAAACTTTTTATCACTTTTTAATTAGAGTAAAGTAATAATTAATTCATGTTAAAAACAAATTATTTAAACAATTTATTATCATTGCTAATAATATTT
>WSXT02131936.1:0-10679 GCA_011762715.2 Neuroterus valhalla
CCTCAGGGGTGTTTAACCTCAGGGGCCTTTCCTCTATCCGCAACCTGGGGACGCGCTACGTAGTGGTGATAGGTACCTACCAAGTAGATTCTATTTATAATAAATGAGTTAAAAATGTCAAAAATATTATGAAAATTCAGGTTTGGGTACAATTTCAGTTTTTTCACAACGCCTATAATAGATGTAAAAACATATATTTTTTTATTCTTATTCATTAACATTTTTTTTCTACACTTGTAATATGAATTGCACAAGGACATCTGTCGGAAAAGGCTACCTGACCATACAAAAATCGATTTATCTCGCGATTCCCTGCACCGATTATTTTGCCATATTAACAAAAAATAATCTATAGACACCGTTGAACAGATTTATGAAAACAAAACTATTGGTGCAAAGACTTTTATTTTAGAGTTGATCCAAACCCACCGTGGATATCTGGATTCAGTGTACTGCCTTGAGTACTGCCGTCCACTTTGAATCAAATAAAATTATTGTTTATAATAATTATATTGCATAACAAATTATTTTCCAGCGTATATGCCATTGCCTGGAGGAGCCTCTGGAGTAGGTGGGGGACCTTATCCTCCATATCCTCCAGCTTCTCAGATGGGAGGAGGTTCAGTTTACCCACCCTCTTATCCATCGATGTCAGGAGGATATCCTTATCCAGGATACCAACAATCTGGAGTCGCTCCTGGCTATCCACCAAACCAAGGCGGCAGTGGAATGTATCCACCGGCTTATCCACCAGCAACTCAACCGGTCAGTAACAATTTATGAGTAAGCCTCTTTCTAGCGACAATATTGCCACTTTTCCGGAACAATTATTGCGTAGCAGTTTAAATTTCAATACAAGATTAACGAAATAATGAAATAGCATTCAATAAAATAGTAATAAATTTCTGATCGTAGAGAAGTAGTATTGGTAGAAGGTTCGTTGCCAAACAGTTGTGGAATTGTGATTATGGTTCTTTTTTCAAATGGAACATCAACAAACCAACTGAAGTATATTTTTTCCATTATTCCTCACCTTAAATGGAAGGAAAATACCAATTTCAGAGTTGAAATTTAAGGCTTATTTTTTTACTTTCCATTTATAAACAAAAAAAAAGAAAAATGTCGGAACTTTGATAAAAACTACTTCATCATACCCAGAAGCGAATTGATATTCGCTGATTTTGCTCATTGATAATGTCATGCTCCCCAAATAGTAATAATTGTGTTTAATTTTAGTCACCAACGGTAGGTGGTGGTTCCGGAGGATCGGGTACGATTACAGAGGAGCATATTCGGGTCTCCTTGCTTTCAGCAGTAGAAGACAAAATGCGCCGTCGCCTTCGTGAACAATTTTCTCAGTTACAAGCCGAGCTTGAAACGTTGCGTAGAACGCAACAGGAATTAACAAATGGCTCGGCGCGTTTGAGTGATCTTTTTGCCAAACTCACCAAGGAGAAGTCTGAACTTGAAAAGAACATTAATATACTTGAAGACAAAGAGTCAGAGTTAGAGAAGGAAATTTCAAAACTCTCAGACAATCAAGCCATCGATGTCGATGAAGCAGTCACACCCATTGCGCCCCTGTACAAACAGTAAGTTTCTTCTTCATATAAATCAAAAATATTCGAGGTAATCAACAATTATTATGATGTTTCGTTAAAAAGTCTCTTGATCCCGTTTGAAACCAGTTTCGAAAATATTAGTAAGTGGAAATTAAAATAAAGAAAGTAAATTTTTCAACATAAATGTGAATCACAAATGGCAAGCTGTAAAGTAAACTTGTAAATTTTCAATTGTGCTCATTAATCCTATACTTTAAACCTGCCTGAACTAAAATTAATTTTTTAGAATGCTGAACGCCTTTGCCGAGGAAGCAGCCACTGAAGATGCAATTTATTACTTAGCCGAAGGACTTCGAAGTAGCATAATAGACTTAGACGCATTTTTGAAACAAGTTCGACAGCTTTCCAGAAGACAATTTATGCTTCGAGCTCTGATGTCACTCTGTCGACAGAAAGCAGGTCTTGCTGGTTGAATTCTATTCTTAACTTGAAATACTCCATTGCTTTTTGGTTTCAATTAATTATTCTTTACATTATGATAAAAACTGTATTTAGCACAACTGAAAATATGAAATACTCTTATAGTTATTTAGAAGTTTGTTTGCATTATTCACCTGACTTAGTATAATATAATTTATAAGAATTAATAAGATTGATGAGAATCAATTAATTGAAAAGAGGAACCGTTTCCTCAGAATGGGAATTAACTTTGATATTTCAATCTCTTCATCGTATAATTCAAGTTACACAATAAACGTCTAAAAAAGTTAGGTTAACTTGTAAGCAACCTTATGAACCAGTATTCTGATACAGTATGATGTTATGTAGTATGATGGTTGATAGGCCTTAGAGTTGTTTGAATAGGCGTACCGATACTTTTTCTTTAACATTTCTTTTTTAAATGAAGTATACTACATTTTTTCAAATTCACTAAAATTTGTAGAAAACGCGACACTTTATATAACACGAGTATGTTTTCAAAGCTTTACTTAGAAAGAAAGAACAAAATATTATGTTGTCATTCACAACCCAAGATTCCTTATTTTCAATTCTTAGTTTCTTTTCAATTTTTTAGAATTGTGTATACAATTTTTTGGTGAAATGTACGTAAATGTCATAAACATCAAACATTCAATTTTAAAAATTCAGCATAATTTAAAAAAGAATGGAAATATTAAAAATGTTTAATTATTACATCTAATATTTTGTTTATAATTGGACATGGAATGAATATAACAAAACACCAAAAATAAAGTTTATAACATCTATTGAATATTTGAGGTTAAAAAATATTACATTTCACCAAATAAGGCGAATTTTCAGCCAAGGGAGCGTTCAAATATGATGTCCCGCTCTAGAGGGTAGGGGGCTCTAAAATCTCGGAAACATGCATGACATATGTAAACGCTCCCCAAGAGAGGGAAAAACTTGAACCAAATTGTTGAATTTTCAAGTCAGAAAGGCGAATTTCATATAACATTTTTCCATCTACTGATCAGTATTCTCTGGATTTTTGAGCTTGGAATCTGACCCAAGAAAAATGTAATGTCCAAAATTCAAGGTTAGCGTATAGTTAGATTTATATTTGGCATAATTCATTTGTTTGTAACCCTGGGCACATCAACCTCAAATTTTCCAAATTATATTATTTTTTTAGAGATTCGAAAATCAGAAATGGATCAAACACTAATTCACTGGTAGAAAAATTATTTTTAATTTTGAGAAGCAGAAAATTAGCACACTTTTCACACTAGTTATGCAGTTAACACGATATTTCACTGAAACTGTATAAACAATGCCTTAGACTCCACCAAATAACATTGTTCTACTATATTTGACATTATCAACTGAGTGTGATGTGATAATACACCAGGGTCAACTGGATATAATAACCACCTTTTAAAAGCAACTCGCATGCGCATACATCGTAAATGTGTACTTTACCGGCCTAATCAGAATTTAAAGTTGCAATGCGAGACCTGATGGCCATCTATCGAACTAAGCAACATGGCTGCCTATGGGATACACGTAGCATCGTTTACATGCGTGTTGCACTCAAATAACGTGATAATAATTAACTTTGTGTCAGATTAATCAGTTAGAAGTACATGAGAAGTTTATTAAGTTAATATAAAATTTAAAAAATGGAATTCTCCTGGAACCATAGAAATAGGCGAGCGGCGCACCCCCAAAAAGATGCACAAAAACATGAGTTGACGGACCACTACAAAACGCAAGGAAATAAACAATTGGGATCGATTTAATATATCATAAGGAACAAAAAACCTTGATAATACTTCTTTGTCCCGATGGTCAGTAATTTGTTATTGACTAAAAACTTGTAAAATTACGAAAAATGAAAAAATCGTTACGTTGATAATTTTCTACAGTAAAATGGATAAAAATAAACACTTTTTTACTCTTGGTAATTTTTCTAAAAATGCTTTGTTCTCGAGTTACGCGCAATTTAAAGTCAAAAATCGACAGAAAAGCGTATATTTTGAAAAAAAATTTCTCGGCTTCTACCACAGCTTTTGGAAATTAAAAAAATGCAAATTACTCGTAAAAACATGTTTTCTTAGGCAGTATTTTTTTCCTTCGTGCTACTCTTGTTTGTAATGACAAATTTGTCATACCAAATTCGTGGAATTTACGGATTTGCGGTGACGAAGCGCGTAACGTATAATGATTCGCGCAACTATTTGTTAATGACTAACGTTGTAATATTTGGTTTTTGGCTATTGATATTTTTTCTTCATACCATTTACTGTCAGAAAAAAGCTTTTCTTAAACAGAAATTCTTTCAATTCTACAACAAAATGTATGTGTACCAAAAAAATTAGAAAGTTATGGACGCCAAAGTAAAATGGAAATTATTTCAAATAAATTAACTGATTTATTTACATAAAATTTGAATTTGACTATATACATATGTTGTAATAGAGTCTACTATACATTAAAATTGCAACTTTTTCTTCTAAATTTCATCTTCAGTCATCCAAACAGCTATGCGTATTTGTGCAAGTTTAAACAAGTAGAAACAATGTTTATACAAGTATAGTTTATGTATATACATTTCTATATAAATATTTTTCATTTATTTATATTTGCGTAAAAATTCTGGTTGATCGAAAAAATAGATATTAACCGTTGGATTGAAGAATTTTCTGTTTGAGAAAGGCTTTTTTTCGACAGTACATGGTATAAAGAATAAATATCAATGGCCAAAAACCACATATTACAACGTTATAGTCTTTAAAAAATGGTTCCGCGATTCGTCACCGCAAATCCGTGAATTTCACGAATTTGGTATGACGAATTTGTCATTGTAAACAAAAGTAGCAAGAAGGAAAAAAATACTGCCTAAAAGAATATGTTTTCACGAGTAATTTGCATTTTTAAAATTTCCAAAAAGTGTGGTAGAAGCCGAAAAAAAAATTTAAAATATACTCTTTTTGGTCGATTTTTGACTTTAAATTGCGCGTAACTCGGAAACAAAGCATATTTTGAAAAAATACCAAGAGTAAAAAAGTGTTTATTTTTATCCATTTTACTGTAAGAAATTATCAGCGTAACAATTTTTCCATTTTTCGTAATTTTACAAGTTTTTAGTTAATAACAAATTAATGACCATCGGGACAAAAAAGTATTATTAAGGTTTTTTGTTCCTTATAATATAATTACCGTTCCCAATTGGTTATTTCCTTGCGTTTTGTAGTGGTCGGTCAACTCATATTTTTGTGCATCTTTTTAGGGGTGCACCGCTCGCCTAAAAGGGAAATTATACGCGCAAAGGCAATGTGTGCTGTGACTCCAAAAAAAATATCAACACTAATTTGAGTTTCCATACCAAAATTTGGCAGTGGTACTGTTACAGTGAAAAATCTTGTTAGAGAAAGCATTGTTGTTGATAAACGTTCCGAATGGTTAAAACGACTGAAGATTCAAGATACTGATCAACAAGTACTAGTTTGCTCTCTGCATTTCAGCGTTGATGATAATGTATTTCATGGTTTGTTTTTTTACAGTTATTACGTGATTAATAAATAGAATTATTGTCATGATCATACTCACACAACATTTTTATCACATTTGAATTATAGTTCGCTTGAATAAACATGTTGAGACTAATGCTAATCATATGCATGCCGAATCCCATAGGTAGCCATGTTTGTTTTTATACAGCAGCGCCTCTTTGCCCGCGGTGGATGTTTTCTTTGCCAATACAGGTAAAGTAACCTCATTATTGGCCACGCCGTTAAGGATATAATAGTGTATTGTGCAATTTTTTATACAAATTTCTTTTATCTGCTAACGATTGCTGCTAAACCTTTTTATTTTTGATAGCTCATAAAAGGTAATGGTTGCTCAGTGAATATTCCTCTGATAATTTCAAAGCTCTCAATTTCCCTTTCGAAACATATGGGGGTTGAGAAGAAAACGTTTTAAGCTGACAGAACAATATTTTTGAGAATCTAGTAGGACTATGTGGAAGACACCTTACCTAAGTTTTGCTAAACCTGGAAGCATTTCAGGGACTCCACTTTTGTTTTATATTTTACATCATGATTTACTGCAACAATCATTTGATTATATAGCTATGGATAAAACATGATGATTTCAAGGAAATGGTTCATATCAAATGGAAAAGGTAGTAATATATAAAAGTTTACTGTGAAATTGTGCCACGAGTTTTACGATGGTGAAGATCTCGAAAGTCATTGAATGCTGTCATTTAATATCACTGACGAAGATACATATTTTTGGAATATCTATAGACAAATAGTTATCACTTTCTTCAGTAAGTATCTTGGCCATGCATTTTTCAGTTAGAACTTTTTTCAAGAGGAACTACTATAAAGAGCAAATAATGCTGAAACTTACGATTCTCAGATAAGAAAAGAGTGTGAGAAGTTGTGCAAAGGTTATTTGACTGAAAAACAAGGTGACGGTAGGCCATATTATGCCTCGCTGTAGAGTATCATATCTCTATTCACAAATACATAGAGATACGACACTCTAGCGAAGTAGAATATCGTTGATACGCTCTGTTTTCGGAAACTTTGTTAGTGACTCATTCTTCGGGACAGTCAAATTTTAGAAATTGGATCTTTTCATGATATCTTAAAAAACTATATTCTTCAATATACTTAATCAATAATTTCTAGAACATTAAAGCTTCCTGTTAACACTGAGTTTCAGAATGGGTAGTTTATATTAACAAAAAATAAATGAAAATTCTAATTTTTTATGATTTGAACATAAAAATCGACTTCTTTTTGAAAAGTGCGTTTTGATATGTTCCTGAAATGTCCATCAGATTGCATAGACAACCACAATATTGTCGAAAGTTGCCGGGAAATTATTATGAGTTTCTCAAATTTCCATATATTACCTTAGTATTTAAATTTATAGTAGATTTATCTAACATAATTTTATGAAAATTATAGTAATTTGTACGTATTTAATGTTAAGCTTTTAATGACAGTTCTGCTAGATGCATGCACAACAGCTCGAGCTGCTGAACAAAGTCTTCGCCCATTGGACGATCCCACGAATGGAAAACTCACATTTCTCCTCTTCCCTTGGATAGGAAACTAATTAAAGTAGCGGCGAAGAAAGTGAAGACCTAAAATTGGTCACTTCCGAAGCACCGTATATGTTACAAAAATCTAACTTTCATAGAGGAATCTTGCTGAAAACGTCGAGATTGGAAGAAATCCTCAGAAGTCAACTTTTACTCAAAACCTTCTCATTGGGATGAGAAGAATGTAATGAATTATGTTTGCTAATTTCCGAATTACTAGCTTTTAAAACTTACGAATTTCAAATAACTGTATGAAGATACGTCGCGATTGTACAACTAATTCAATTAATAATAATAACTATAAATATCTATCAAGTTGCCAACCAAGAAAGGGCAAGGTACAGCTTACAGCTACTGTACAACCTAACTCAACATTCCCTAAACAAATATTTTTAAATTAAACAGATGGGCTCAAAATTGTGTAATTTTGAACTGGAATTACAACCATTTTGTTTTGTACATGTATTTCTAAAAAACAAATAAACAATTCAATGTTTCTCGCGCGCACTTAAATAATGCTAGTTTAAAAAAATAATGCAATTCAATTGAAGAAGGGGATAGTTATTCGAAAATGAAAATTTATTGAATGAAGTTTCAATCGTTACATCGTAGATTTTAAAGTAAAGATTTACAAGGGAATATTACAGAAAGACCACTTTATTGAAATGCCAGTAATAAGTTAAAAGATAAGAAATACAATTGGTCTCTCCCATAGTCATTCAATTTCTTTTCTCTCTTAAATATTGACATTTTTACATTAAAGTACTTTTGTACTTGCTTTTAACGAGTATCCGGACACTATAATTTATAATTAAACGACTATGTTTTTAAATTTATAACTCAAGATTATCATTTGAATGCATAAAAGTTCGCGCCATTGGTAAAAAACCATCATACTCGGAAAACATTCGGATCTACACTAAATCCACTTCACTATCAATTTGCTTATTATTAGAACTTAACGCGGACTTGCTTTAAAAAATCAAAGGCTTGTATCGTAGTTTTTAGTAAAAAAATATTCGAGCTTCCTAAATATAAATGCAGATAAATACAGACGTTAAAGACAATAATGATCAATTCTTGCCTCTTTGGAAATTTAATAGTTAAAGCTACAAGAGATTTTTTATATAAAAAGTTGCGAGGACTTAAGAGCCTTTGATTTTGCCTTTTTCTTCTTTATTTTAGCTTGAAATTTAAAGTACAAAATAAAGTTCTCAGAAAAAAACGAAGTTTTTCTTTCAGTCCATATGAAACCACTCATTGTGAAAAATTACTTTCAGCACGATCCGCCCGTCTGTTGTTGGTAAACCTCTATGGTGTCGCCCTCCTCCATCTCGAGCGAACTTGGTGTGTCTAATTCGTTTATCGGCTGACCGTCGAATCTAAATCTCACGGCAGCAATTGCCAAGCCCTGAAAAAATACATCTAATTTGACAGAGAGAACAAAAAGGAGCGGAATTAAAAAAAGAAAAGAATTCTTATTACAATAATAGATGTTGAGACAGTTAATTGAACAAACCAAATCTAGTTCATCAATCCGAAAAATAACGAGTTACTTTCCTTTCCTGAGATAGGAAGTCAACACATAACTACAACCTTTTATGTTCATGGATATTTTCAAAAGTACATATAATTTTCAATTATAATATTTGTAATTGAAAAAAAAACCACATTCATGGTTAAAAACTCGTTTAAAGTATGGAAGTTTTTAAACCGCATTTTGCAAAATTTTCAAATTGAAGACAACAAAACATTGTAATTTTATAACAATAGATTGTAAAGCTTATAACTATAGAATGTCGGCTTCTGCATTTCCCCTCCACGCCCTTAGAATGTAAAAGGGAATCAGAAGCCGCGATGCTACAATATTTCAAAATTTTCCCTTTTCATTGTTCCCAATGTAGAATGCGTTTTGGTTCTGTGCTGAATTTTGAAAAATGATGGTGTGGAAATATGCTTTAGCTTCTAGTTACTTTTAATTACTACACTAACACAGCTCAATTTTATGATTTTTTACGTCCTCACTCACGGCCTTCACGTCAATGCATCAGGCGTAACATTAGCCATTTTTTTCAGTATATTCATTCAAAAGTCAAATTATATAAATGGATTTTTCACAGCAGATGTTCCTAGTTCTTTACTTAATGTTTATCTGTCAATGATATCAAAGATTGTCTCATTTCACGTCTGTTAATTGTTTTTACAAGATTTTTAATGCATTTCGTATATTTGACCCTACTACATATTCATTTTTACTAAAAACATTCACAAAGTATACACTGTCTACTACTGTGGAATTTCTCGTATAGCTAACTCATTTTCAGATCATTGGGATTACGAAAATTTTCATGATACTTGACCCAACAATATACGTAACCGGTTAATCTAATGGGAAATTTCATAATACAAGAATGTGTCTTAAAAATATTCATTCAATACCGAAATCTTTTTATCAATAAAATTTGCCGCGCTATAAACGCTATGAGGAATATGAAAACACTTTTTCAACCGATTTATGAGAATATACATTTGGAAATGAACTAACGGAACTGCTGGAATCTGAAGGAACACAAGAATAGAAAAAAACCTATAATTTCCACACCGTAAACTACAAATAGTTTTCTGAGAAAAAGGAAGGTGAAGAAAGTACTTACTACTCGATCGCAATATGCATTCATCAGTTTTCGTAGAGGTGTGTGTTTCTTAATCTTAAATTGCACTACTGCGCTGTCCTGTCCCAAAACTTTGAGGTTTATGTGTTCCGACTCAGTTTTTGAGTCCTAGAAAACAATGTGAAAATATGATACTTACAATATTATACGCGATTATAAATTGAGAAATGTGCGCGACTTAAAAGACCGATTTTAAGGTTAGGAAGCAATACCTTCTTTTCGTCCGACATAGTCGATTTTTTGCAAATACAGCTGTCTTGTGAGAGAAATATTCAAGTACGGTGAGAAACCTGGGATCCACTGTGAAACGCTTCGATTATTTCGGGAAACTGCTTCCACAATTTATTCCATATCCCGCTCTTTACAAATTTGTACAGAACTGTGCGTCTCCTAAACACTTCGAATCCTTCCGTGAACTCAGTGAAATGAACCCAAACCAGTAAAGGAAGGGGTCTTACTCACTGATCTGTATAATACTTTGGATAGTAAATGACGTCATAAACGCGTCTTGAGTTGAAGCAAAGATTGTTGAAGGCGTAAAGTGATACATGTTTTCGGCGCAGATGACTGCGTGCAACAGCGACAGTGTTACATGAATTCTGTCCGAAAAAATACACTTCTTTATATCTGTATAAAAACGAAACAGACTGCTCTTGCATTTTTGTTGGATTTTGTGCGTAACGTAACGAAACGCGCCAAACGTCTCAAATAGATTTGAACATACACTCGTAAACACACTTGTAAACTCCGCCTACACCCACCGTTTACCCACTACTTCAACATGGTAGCGTTCAGGTTCCTCACCTGGGTGAATGCTCGGGTGAAGCTGCAGAAGGGGCGTGGCTTAGGAAAGTGAAT
>WSXT02131958.1:0-10679 GCA_011762715.2 Neuroterus valhalla
TAGAATATCTCGAAAACCTGACGTGATGGAGCAATTCTGAGGCCAGATTCTTGTTCAGCGCACCGAAAACCTTCGGATGAGTATATTCTCGTTTTTGGGTCTGAGATTTTTATGAATTTTGTCGGCCTGTGTAATGGATCAACTCTACGACATCTACGGTTTGCGCTATATTTATTGTTAATATTGACGATGCCAATACCAATCCCAACGCCCTAGTGATACATTCCTGGAATGTTACAGTGAAACGCTCTTAGAGTCAAATTACCCACCTTCCAGGAACGTTCCTGGAAAAGGGTAAATATTTGTTGTTTATATAATAAAAAAAATCCGTTTAGGATGGATTGGAAGCGTTAGATCAGGGCATACTCGAAACACCTCTTCAGAACTCCGCAGATCTACCTGTATTATTATTTCAACAAAAATATATTTAGTGATCCGGTATGGATTAACAAATTCCAGTAGAGCGTCCCCGAAACATTCAAGTAGCGCGCCCTTGAAACATTCCAGGAGTGCCTTCCTGAAGCGTTTCAGTAGGGTGTCGCTAAAACGTTCCGGTAGCGCGTCCCTGAAACATTTCTGTAGGGCGTTCCTGATACGTCCCAGTAGGGCGTCCCTGAAACGTTCTAGTAGGTCGTCCCCAAAACATTCAAGTAGTGAATCCTTAAAACATTTCAGTTAGGCCTCCCTTAAGCGTTCCAGTAGGGTGTCACTTAAACGTTCCAGCAGCGCGTCCTTGAAATATTCCAGTAGCGCGTCCTTGAAATATTCCAGTATTGCGTCCCTGAAACATTCCAGCAGTGCGCCCCTTAAGTGTTCCAGTAGGGCGTCCCTGAGACGTTTCAATAGCGCACCCCTGAAACGTTATATAAGGACATCTTTGAAACGTTTCAGTAGCGCGTCCCTGAAACGTTCTAGTAGGGCGTCCCTGTAACGTTATAGTAGGGTGTCCCTGAAACATTTCAGTATCGCGTCCTTGGAACATTCCAGTATCGCGTCCTTGAAACATTTCAGTAGCGCGTCCCTAAAGCGTTTCAGTAGCGCGTCCCTGAAACGTTTTATAAGGGCATCTCTGAAACGTTTTATAAGGTCATCTCTGAAACGTTTCTGTAGCGCATCCCCGAAACGTTCTCGTAGGGCGTCGTCAAAACATTCCAGTAGCGCGTCTTTGAAACATTCCAGTAGCTCGCCACTGAAACGTTTCAGAAGAGCGTACCTAAAACGTTGCAGTAGCGCGACCCTGAAACGTTTCAGAAGATCGTACCTGAAACGTTCCAGTAGCGTGGCCCTGAAACGTTTTATAAGGGCATCTCTGAAACTCTCCAGTAGCGCGTCCCTGAAACGTTCTAATAGGGCGTCCCTTGAACGTCTCAGTAGGGCGTTCCGGGAACGTTCCAGTTGAACATTCCCGGAACGTCAAAAGGAGACATTTCAGTGAAAATTACCTAGAGGTGGACATTGACCACATTTCAACAATGTTTCTGAACGTTGGTAATTTCCGCCCTCGGAAAAGTTTCACCGGAACTTCGGAACTCACTGGATACATCGTTGTTGTTATCTGAACAACAATAATATCTTTTAAAACAAAACAAATTTGCACTGCAGTTACTACTAAGTTTACGTCATATTTTTTGTTGACACTCCCCTATATTCCTCCTAACGTAGAACATAAATTCTTTTTTTTCACCCTTCTGGTCATGGCTTGCAAATTTCCTTTTGTATACGATTCGTTCTGTTCTCGCGATATCATGATTCTCTAGACTCCTGAGCTCGTCCATTCTCGCGTCTTCCCTATCGATACGTTTCTTTGGAGGAGCCATTGTCGTTCACAAATAGATTCTCTTTTTCCCTACCTCTTACTTACACCCTCCTCGACTCCACAGATAACCCCATTTTTTCTGCTCGCGCGAACAGGAACGGCTCCAGGAAAATAGCCCCCTAGGCTAATATACTCCTCTCCACCCCTAGTGGAATGTTCAGAAAAGTTTTTTTTTTTTAATTTTTTTTCATCTTAGAGATGTAAAACGGGGTAGTTCTGTGACAGCAAGGGGATACAACTTTTTTGGATATATCTAAACATCAAACGGGACTTTTTCCAATAAGAAAATTTCAGGTCTAGGAATTTGGGCGTTTTCAAGTCTTTTTTTATCAGGATTTTCCAAAAAATTTGGGATGGATTACGAAATTCTTCTGGAAGAGTTAGGTGATTCTATGACCGTGAGCGTATCTTATTTTTAGGTCTGGATTTCATCAAATTTTAGGGGTTGAGAAATACGGTTTCTCTAAAGACCTAGGAGGATGAAATTTTATCGGGTGTCTTAAAACATCAACTAAACTATCTTTGATTGTAAAATTGAATGTCTTTGAGTTTCAGCAAGTTACGGTTCGTTTTTCCATTTTTTTGAAATCTGAAAGGTAGGAACAGGGATGTCCCGGAAGAGCTGAGGGGATAATACTTTTTAAAGTAACTTGAAACATTAAATGGAACTATTTTTAGTTTGTAGTTGTAGGCCTGGGTTATTGGGAATACTTTTTTTTTAAGGAGATACTTTCTTTATTTTTTTCTGATTAAGTGGTAGAAACGGGATTTTCTGAAAAAGCTATGAGGGTGAAACTTATATGGGTGTCTTAAAATATCGAATACACTATCTGCAATTGTAGAATTCTATGTCAGTAAGTATGAGTATGTTCTAGTTTGTTCTTTGATTTTTTTCAATCATAGGGGTACAAAGGCGGTGTCTCGGAAGAGCTATGAGGATGAAATTCTTCCGGGTGTCTTAAAACATATATTGAACTATCTTTGATTGTAAAATTTCATGTCTTTGAGTTTCAGCAAGTTTAGGTTCGTTTTTCCATTTTTTTGGAGTCTCAAAGGTAGAAACAGGGATGTCCCGGAAAAGCTAAGGGGATAAAACTTTTTTAAGTAACTTGAAACATTAAATGGAACTATTTATAGTTTGTAGTTGTAGGCCTGGGTTATTGGAAATACTTTTTTTTCAGGGAGATACTTTTTTTATTTTTTTATTTTTTTTTATTAAGGGGTAGAAACGGGGTTCTCTGAAAAACTATGGGGGTGAAACTTTTATGGATGTCTTAGAATATCGAATAAACTATCTGCAATTGTAGAATTTCATGTCAGGAAGTATAGGCATGTTCTAGTTTGTTTTTTCATTTTTTTCAATCTTAGGGGTAGAAATGGGGTTGTCTCGGAAGAGCTATGAGGACGAAATTCTTTCGGGTGTCTCAATACATCAACAAAACTATCTTTGATTGTAAAATTGAATGTCTTTGAGTTTGAGCAAGTTAAGGTTCGTTTTTCCATTTTTTTGGAATCTTAAAAGTAGAAACAGGGATGTCCCGGAAGAGCTAGGAGCATAAAACTTTTTGAAGTATCTTAAAACATTAGATGGAACTATTTTTGATTTGAAATTGTAGGCCTGGGTTATTGGGAATTCCTTTTTTAAGGAGATACTTTTCTTATTTTTTACATTTTTTTCTGATTGAGGGGTGGAAACGGAGTTTTCTGAAAAACCTATGGGGGTGAAACTTTTATAGGTGTCTTAGAATATCGACTAAACTATCTGCAATTGTAGAATTTTATGTCAGGAAGTATGGGCATTTTCTAGTTTGTTTTTCGATTTTTTTCAATCTTAGGGGTAGAAATGGGGTGTCTCGGAAGAGCTATGAGGATGAAATTCTTTCGGGTGTCTTAAAACATATATGGAACTATCTTTGATTGTAAAATTTCATTTCTATGAGTTTCAGCAAGTTAAGGTTCGTTTTTCATTTTTTTGGAATCTGAAAGGTAGAAACAGGGATGTCCCGGAAGAGTTAGGGGGATAAAACTTTTTGAAGTATATTAACACATTAAATGGAATTTTTTGTAGTTTGGAGTTGTAGGCCTGGGTTATTCGGAATACTTTTTATTTTAGTGAGATACTTTTCTTATTTTCTCATTTTTTCTGATAAGGGGTACAAACGGGGTTCTCTGTAAAAGCTTTGGGGGTGAAACTTTTAAAGGTGTCTTAAAATATCGAAGAAACTGTCTGCAATTGTAGAATTTCATGTCAGGAAGTATGGGCATTTTCTAGTTTGTTTTTTAATTTTTTTCAATCTCAGGGGTAGAAATGGGGTGTCTCGGAAGAGCTATGAGGATGAAATTCTTTCGGGTATCTTAAAACATCGCAACTGAGCTATTTTTGATTGTAAAATTGAATGTCTCTGAGTTTCAGCAAGTTAAGGTTCGTTTTTCCATTTTTTTGTAATCTTAAAGGCAGAAACAGGGATGTCCCTGAAGAGCTAGGGGGATAAAACTTTTCGAAGTATGTTGAAACATTAGATGGTACTATTTTTAATTTGGAGTTGTAGGCCTGGGTTATTGGGAATTTTAGGGAGATACTTTTTTTCTGATTTAGGGGTAGAAACGGGGTTTTCCGAAAAAGCTATGAGGGTAAAACTTTTATGGGTGTCTTAAAATATCAGATAAACTATCTGCGATTGTTGAATTTGATGTCAGGGAGTTTGAGCATGTTTTACTTTGTTTTTTGATTTTTTTTAATCCTAGGGGTGGACACGGGGTTTCCTGGAAGAGCCATGGAGATGAAACTTTTTGGGTGTCCTAGAACATCAAATAAAACTACACTGCAACCTCAAACTGACTTCAGCCAAACTCGCTCCTTCTCCGAAATGAGATCGTGGATAGCTCGTGGATGAGACGGTGCGGGGGGTTTGGGGAGGGGCGCTCCCCTCGCTCCACTCTCCGCCATTCACACGTGTATTCAGCCCTAACTGTTTACGTTTCAGCTCACTCGAACTTCTTGCAAGGCCGTCGATACCCAAGCCCGAAGCTGGATTAAGTTTGAGGTTCCAGTGTATTTTCAATTGTAGAATTTCATATCTAAGGGTTTCAGCAAGTTTTAGTTAATTTTCCTATTTTTTGAAATCTTGGGGGTAGAAACCGGGGTGTCCCGGAAGGGCTAGGAGCATGGAAATTTGTTGGGTACCTTGAAACATTAAATGGAACTATTTCCGATTTAAAATTGTTGGTCTAGGTATTAAGGCATATTTTTTTTTAAGATAGGCACTTTTTGATTTCAGGGGTAGAAAATAGGGATGTTCCGTGAGGTCTAAAGGTGATCAATTGTTCTTGGGTACATTGAAACATCAAACAGAAATATTCACAATCATAAAATTTTGAGTCTGGGAATTTCGGGATTTTTAGGTTTTTTCAAAAAGTCTTTTCAAAAATTTGGGTTAGGAAAACGGTGGTGTTGGGACCAGGTAGGGGGGTGAAACTTTTTTGGTATTTTTTGAGATATCAAACAAAATTTTCGCAATCATAAAAATTTGAGTGTGGGGATTTTCGAATATTTTAGTGTTTTTTTAGGATATTTTCAGAACTTAGTGGTAGGAAACAAGGTTTTTTCGGAAGAGCTAAGTAGAATAAACTTTTTAGGTGTATTGCAACATCAAATGGAACCATTTTGAATGATAAATTTTAGGTTCAAGATTTTGAGCATATTTTAATTTTTCTTGCAAGAGGATTTTTTTTAATCCTAGAGGTAGAAAAGGGTCGACGGAGGCGTTCCGGAAGAGCTGGGGGGGGGGGTCGAAACTTTTTCAAGTATCACAACACATCAAATATAACTTTCTTCAAATACAATGATGGAATACAATGGAATACAATGAAAGGAGGAAGGGGGTTAAGAAAGGGATGGGTGCATATAATTTTTTTGTATTTTTCAATATCAAACGGAACTATTTTTGAGTATAAAATTTCAGATCCGGGAGTTAAAGCATGTTTTAGTTTGTTAAAATTTTTTTTAAATCTCAGGGGTAGAAACGGGGGTTTTCCAGAAGAGCTGGCTAGTTGAATATTTTTTCAGTATCGTAAGAAATCGAATATAACTATTTGTGATCCAAAATTTGGATCTGAGAGTTTGAGCATGTTCAGTTTGCTTTTCAGTTCTTTTTTCTTATGGGTAGAAACGGGAATGTTCTGGAGAAGCTAGGGGAATACAACTTTTTTGAGTGTACTGGAACATCAAACAGAACTATTTTCTACTTTAAAATTTCGGGTCTGGGAATTCAAGCATATTTTAATATTGTAGAAGGATTTTCTTCTGATCCTAGAGGTAGAAAACGAGGTTTTTCTGGGAAATCAGAGGTCATCGAACTTTTTTGTGTACCTCTTGACATAAGCGAAACTTATTTCGATCATAAAAAATCAGGCCTGGGACTTTGCGCATTTTTAAGTTTGTTATTAGATTATTTTTCTCAAATTTCGGGGGTATAAAAAATCGGGAAGGGATTAGGAAAGGGCTAGTTGCATATCATTTTTTTGAATTCTTCAGTATCAAATGGAACTATTTTTGATTATAAAATTTTAGGTCCATGAGTTAGAGCATGTTTCAGTTTGTTAAACATTTTTTTTTTTTTAATATTAGGGGTAGAACCGGGGTTTCCCAGAAGAGCTGGCTAGGTGAATATTTTTTGGGTACCGTAAGAAATCAAATAGAACTATTTGTAATTATAAAACTTCAAGTCTGAGAGCTAGAGCATGTTTAGGTTTGTTCAAAAAATTTTTTATGGAATCTTAGGGGTAGAAACGGGGGTCTACCAGAAGAGCTGGCTAGGTGAATATTTTTCGGGTATTGTAAGGAATAAAATAGAACTATTTGTAATTATAAACTTCCAGATCTGGAAGTTTCAGCATGTTTCAGTTTGCTTTTTCGTTTCTTTTCTTAGGGGTAGAAAAGGGAAATATTCCAGAACAGCAAGGGAAATACACATTTTTTGGGTGTATTGGAACATAAAACGGAACTATTTTCAATCATAGAATTTGAGGGCTTGGCATCCTTTAAAAATTTTTTTCTGAATCTTAGGGGTAGAAAACAGGAGTGTTCTGGAAGGGCCGGAGGAATATAACTTTTTCGGGTGTATTGAAACGTTATTCGGAATTATTTTCAATCATGAAATGTAAGGTCTAGGAATCCGGTCATATTTTATTTTTTTCCTGAAGATTTTTTCAAATCTTAGGGGTAGACAACGAGGGTGTTCTGGGAGAACCGAAGGTATTTAACTTTTTGGATATCTTTCGGCATTGAACGAAACTATTTTTGAGCATAAAAGTTCAGGTCTGGGAGTTTGAGGATTTTAAAGTTTTTTTATGGATTATTCTCTCCAAATCTTAGGGGTATAAAACGGAGGAGTTCCGGAAGAGCTAGGTGAATGAAACTTGCCTACCTCTGAGCATCAAATGGAAAGCCACAAATTTCTAAGTCCGGAAAGTTTTCAAGTTTTTCAATGCTTTTTCAATTCTTCGGGGTTACACTAGGGTATGCTCTCTAGAAGATAAGGGGTTGATCTCTGCAGAGCGTCTTCTGAGCTTTCAATTATCGTTTTTTCAACAGTGAAATTTTTTGCCTTGATCGACATTTTTTGTTCTTATTTGTTTCTTCAGAATTTTTGGAAACTTCAGCACAGTTAGGAAGTAAATTTTCCAATAAAAGTTAATTTTTAATTCGGACATTCCTCAAATTTTCCCCTTCTTTCTGCCTCTAGGCTGTAGCCTAAGGGTGGTCTAAAAATTTTTTTTTCAAATTTTCATGCAAAAGGATCGGAATTCGAAAAAAGTTCGAATCTACAACAAAATAAATGCATTTTTTCTGTTTGAAAAAAAATAATAATATTTAGAGGTGCCGCAGGCCTCGTGAAGTTTAACACGTATTTCCCATGAGAAAAAAAGACGTTCTTGTAAATTTTATTCAGAAATCTCAATATTAAATTAATCGAGTTCGAAATTCACCATTTCTCTTCACAATTGGTCACAGAATGCGAACAAAATAATACTTTCCAAATATCACACCCATGAGTCTGTTTTATAGGGTCCCAAAAAACACCCAAAAGTGAAAAAATGGGTTTTTCGATTTTTTGTCGCTAATTATGATTTTTTCGTCGTTTTTCAAACGCAAATTGTTTCAAATACATGAAATACTACTTTCAACTGATAATTAGATGTTTATTTACCTTTATCCAAACAATTGATTATTGTTTTTAACAACTTTCTCTTAGAAAAGGGTTAGAGAGTCAAGGTTTTTTCTGAATTTTTCAGTTTATTTTCAACGTTCCAGTTAGGGCGAGGTAATAATCAATTAAAGTTAACAAAAATAATTGTTTAAACAATTTGTTATCATTCATAACAATCTTCTTTCAGAATAATGCTACAAAGTTGCGGTTTCTTCCGAAATTTTAAACTTTTTATCACTTTTCAGTTGTAGGAAAGTTATAATTAATTCATCTCAAAAACAATTTTTTTAAACAATCTATTATCATTGCTTATAATATTTTCTCTGCCTAATGATAGAAGCTTGCGGTTTTTTCTGAAATTTAAAACTTTTTGCCCACTTTTCGCTTGAAGTGAATTAATTTTCCATTTAATTTAACGAAAAGAATTGTTAAAAAAACTTGTTATTGTTAATACCTATCTTCTCTTAGACTAGTGCCAGAAAGTTGTGGTTTTTTCTGAAATGTTTAACTTTGATCTACCTTTTTAGCTGTGAAAAAATGATAAATGATATTAGAAAGAATCATATTTACGTAGTTTTGTATTTTTTGAAGTAAATTATTTTGTTCTTTTTCCAATGTTAAGAAAAATGATTAAAACAAAAGAGCTCTTATACTAAAGAGATGAAAAGAAAGAATGTAATAATTAAAAGCAGGTGAGAGGACTAGGTCTGCAGATGACTTTCAAATGTTTTGTTTTAAGTTACAACGAGAAATTTATTGCAAAGCGCTAAAAAATAATTTGGAATTGCAAATATTTCAATATAAGCCTCCCTTCCCCCGCCTTCCCTGGAGGGGAAATTCCAAATTATTTTTTTACGCTTTGCAATACATTTCTCGTTGTAACTAAAAACAAAACTTTTACAAGTCATTTACATACCCAGTCCTCCCACTTCTTTGAATTATTTTTGTTAACATTGGAAAAAGAACAAAAATAATTTAATTTAAAAAATACAATTCTACGAACAATATGATTCTCTCTTATGTTTATTTCTTATTTGTTCACAGCTAAAAAGGTAGAGCAAAGTTAAACATTTCAGAAAAAACCACAACTTTCTACCACTCATCTAAGAGAAAATGGTCATGAGCAATAATATATTCTTTAAATAAGCATGTTTGTTAACTCGCATTAATTATTGCCTCACTAAGTGAGAACTTGATAAAAAGCCTAATAGTTTAGAAAAAAAACCGCAACTTTTCAGCACTAGTCTAAGAAGAAATGGCTATCAACAATAATAATTTGTTTGAACAATTATTTTTGTTAGATTGAATTAAATATTAACTCACTTCAAGTGGAAATTGGGCAAAAAGTCTCAAATTTCAGAAAAAACCGCAAGTTTCTATCAATAAGTAAAGAAAATATGATGAGCAATAATCATAAATTGTTTCAATAGTTTGTTTTTTGAAATGAATTAATTATTCTTTTACTCTAATTGAAAAGTGATAAAAAGTTTAAAATTTCAGGAAAAAATCGGAACTATGTAGTAATAATCTAGAAGAAGATAGGTATAAATATCCATAATTTGTTTAAACAATTATTTTCGCTGAATTAAATTAAAAAATCACCCACTTCAAGTGAAAAGTGGACAAAAAATGGTAAATTTCAGAAAAAAACGCAACTTTGTAGCATTATTCTGAAAGAATATTGTTATGAATAATAACAAAATGTTTAAACAATTGTGCTTGCTAATCTCAATTGTTTATTACCTCGCCTTAACTGGAACGTTAAAAATAAGTTGAAAAATTCAGAAAAAACCTTGACTTTCTAACTCTTTTCTAAGAGAAAGTTGCCAAAAACGATAATAGATTGTTTGAACAATTTGAATAAACATTTAATCATCAGTATAAAGTAGTATTTTATGTATTTGAAACGATCCGCGTTAAAAAAACCGCAAAAAATCATAATTAACGCCAAAAACTCGAAAAACACATTTTTTCACTTATGGGGATTTTTTGGGACCCTATAAAACAGACTTATGGGGGTGATATTTGAGAAGTAATATTTTATTCGCATTCTGTGACCAATTGTGAAGAGAAATGGTGAATTTCGAACTCGACTCATCTGATATTGAGATTTCTGAATAAAATTTACAGAAACGTCTTTTTTTCTTATGGGAAATACCTGTTAAACTTCACGGGGCTTGCGGCACCTTCTAAATATTATTTTTTTTCAAAACAAAAAAAATCATATATTTTCTTGTGGATTCGAACAAATTTCCGGGCGATTTGCATAAAAATTCCATACAAATTTTCTGTAATGCATTTTTGGACCACCTTACTGTAGCGTACATAAGCCTATTATGTGAGCCGGCCCTGAACGCAGCATCCATTCCAATTCGCGTGAACCCCCAAACGATTCTAGAGAGGGAAACGAACTTCGAAAGGGGATCGAAATACACGTGGGAATGGAACAGAAAGAGAAAGAGGAAAAGAAGGTGGGAATGAGAAAGAGAGATGAAAATGAGAAAGAGAGAGGAAGAAAATAGGAAAAGGAAGAGAGATAGGAAGAAAATAGAAATAGAAAGAGAGAGGGGGATGGGTGCGCGAGAGAGAGAGAGAGAGAGAGAGAGAGAGAGAGAGAGAGAGAGAGAGAGAGAGAGAGAGAGAGAGAGAGAGAG
>WSXT02131969.1:0-10678 GCA_011762715.2 Neuroterus valhalla
ATGGATATTTCTGTGTTTGAAATAGGTGCTTTTAATAAGGAGATTTTTTGACGTAGCGAAGTTAATTAGTCTAGTCCTGTTGTCGTTACTAAAGTCATGTAAGCTTTCTGTCCCTATCGTGGGTCTAAATATCGATTCTTTTCCAATTTATCAATAGCTAATAACAATTTAAATAACAAATTTCTAACCTGGCCATTTTCCAATAGAAATTTTCCGTTCTTTAGCCGGATTACGTGCTAGTAACCTATAGGTTAGGATCCTATTAGGAACCTAGGATCCTATATTATGGATATTGTCATTTTTAATAACAAACACTAATTATTTAACCACGTTTAATAAACCAATGCATTTTTCCATCATTTTCTTTGTCCATTGTGCTCTGAAACAATAATTGCACATTGTTTAAACAAATTCAATCAACAAATATATTGTATCACCAGCTTTTATTACTTACGTTTCGATTTTCTTCATACAAACAAGTATGAATCTTCTATTCATAGTCATTCACCATGGATATAGTGCTTTTCATTAAAAAGTCATTCATTATTGAAACTAATTCGATGGAGTAATGCCTTATTCGTTGCTGCAGAGTAGAAAGAAAGTGTGAATCAAACACCTATTTCAGGGTACCACACCTTGAAAGTTTGAATGCTACACTGTAAACAATTCTGCAAGATGAATCGAACACACATACTGGATACTTGTCAAATGATGTATATTTTATCGAATTAGTTTCGAAAATAAATTACTTTTTCAATAAAAAGCACTATATTATTGGTCGATGGCTATGAGTAGAAGATTTATACTTATTTGTGTGAAGGGAATCGAAAATGCTCCATGTGTTCATGAAATTTGTTTAAATAAAATATAATTGTTTTCCAATAACACATAATCAATCAGGAGAAGCTTCGAGGAGATACTAGCACGTGATTCGTCTGATAAAACGGACAATTTCTATTGGAAAATGGCAAGACTAGAATTTTGTTGATTAAATTGTTATAAACTATCGATAATTCATGTTGGATTTCACCCAATCGCAGATCAACATCCTTCTTCTCCTACCTCTTTCGGAAAATATAGGTTCAAAGTATTTTATTATTGCGAATAGAGGAGATATAACTTTTGTTCGGAAATTTATTTATAACAATATTAAAAAAAGATGTTCATGCAGTCAGCGCTACCGGAGAAATTTTATGATAAGTTCCTGCATCAATTTAAATCATTTGCAGTCAGGCGATAAATTTCCCCAAAAAATGGCAGCATTGGAAAGTAAAAAAAAAAAAATTAATTTTTATTATCATATAAAAAATTTATCAACAAAGTAACGAAAGAGATTGGACCGTGAGTCGATACAAAATTTAATCATCTTTTATTTGAAAAAAAGAAACTGCAAATCGGATTAGCGATTCGGGCTAAAAGTTGATTTGTCCAAAGATACTTTCTTTGCCCCACTGTGCGCCGCAGCGCGCGAAATACGAAAAGTTACGATGACACTGGTACTCAAAGATCGTACATTCTGCCACCTACCGACTTTAAGAGCTGATTATGCGGGAATCATGCGATATACGTTATGCTGCGCTGTGTGGCAAATTATGCGACATGGTGCGGTGTCAAAATGTGATGAAAAGGATATGGGTAGCCATAAAATATCGGTCTCTTATAATTTTTATAAGTTTCAAGAAATTGTGCGTTTATGCAAGCGCATAAAGTATATATCTCTAGTAATAATTTATTCGCATTCTGTGATCAATTTTGATTGACTCGATTCATCTTATATTGAGAGTTCTGGATAAAATTTACAGAAACGTCTTTTTTTCTTTTGGGAAATACGTGTTAAACTTCACGGGGCTTGCGGCACGTCTTAATATTTTTTATTCGAAATAAAGAAAAATAAATTCATGTTTTTGTGGATTCGAACAAATTTCCGGGCGTTTTGCATCAAAATTCGAAAAATAAAATTTTGTAATGCATTTTTGGACCACCCTAATAACCAGTCATGCTGACGGAGAATGCCTAACATTACACTCCTTTCCTTTGCTCTCAATTTCTCGAGCACACGCTTTCGCGATCTTATTCCCATCCCAGGAATCTCTGATGCAAAGCTTTCAAACTCTCATATTCCTCCAATACATCTTTTATTTCTATTCCTGGAACAGATCGCCTTCTTTTACTTGCATCAGCCCTTCCGTCCTTTCCTTCTTCATACTTATCGGACGCTCTCATCATGAGATTCATTCCTCTTCCAGCATCTGCTAATAGAAGTTTATCATCGGTGTTTGATAGCAAAAACAGTTTGCCTATTCTTGGTATCAATCTCTTTTTCCCCTTTCTACACTTTCGTTTCTTAGTCTGCCGTAAGAACACTAAACGGAGGAGGGATCAACGGAGACGAATCGGAACGCTTCCATAAATGAGAATAGCTTCCTTTCCAGTTTGGGCGGACTTTCGTCCAAAATCGAGGGTGCTGCAGCACAAACGTATTGGTAAAGTAGGTCTCCTTAATTCGGCTCAACACCTTTCCACAGTTTCGGAAACTTCGAAGTCAGCGTGTTCAGCGTCGGCGTCCGTGTCTTTGGAACACGACAGCGTAATTCGACGACAAATCTGGGGCACGTTTTTGCCCAAAAATGATAATGCCTTACCCTCAAAACCATAGCGGCGCTACGCTACAAAGAGCGGTGAAACCGCTATCCCACGATTCTGTCAGTGTAGTTATGTCCAGAATTCCATTTCATTCTCTTCTCTTCAACTTCATCTTTGTCCTTACAAATGTCACTTTTGTTCTCCTTTCTCGATCAACGATAAAATTACAATGGCGAGCTGGTGTAACCAACATGTGTTCTACAGACACGGAGCAACCTAAGAATATTCTCGGTAGAATGATTGTAGCTACTCCCTGAAGTCTGTCAACCTCTTCTCTTTTCCAAATTTCATGACCTTGATGAGGTAGTCGGCTGAGGGCCAAGAATCTGATCACATACACCCCTTTTTTATCCATATCGTTTGTAGAACTCTCTGCATGCAGATCCACTTCTTCGAAGATCTCGATCATTTGAGATGACAAGATCTTCTCCAGCGTGTTTACACAAGTCATTAGCCTGCAGTTTCTGAAGTTTAACAAGGTGTCTGTGTGATGTGCGTCCTTATACAAGCTTTTGCAGAAAAACATGTCTTACCTCAAATATTAGGTTAAGATCCAGGACAGATGTTTCTGTATAGGAGTGAACTCCTACCAACAGAAGTTCATAATGCTATCCGATCTAACAGTGGCGAAGTTCTCTGTGTCTTTTCATGCTTAGTTTACTTCGACTACATCGATCAGTGGTCACACCTGCTCAGGCGTTATGAAGATGTCGTACAGCTCCTTGAAACCTTTGATGTCCTCAGTGCATTTATTCGACGTGCATAGAACATCGTTATTCTCACTCCAAAATGTCTTGGATTTTCTGGACATGGATGAGTTTCTCTCGAAAACAGGAGGATTGCATAGGAGTCGCGATGAATCAGCAAGAAACTGGTTGTTTCTCCTGACTTATCCCTTCCTCTCATGTATTCTCGTCCTTGCATCAGATCAAACTTGTATTTCGTCAACAATGTCCTACATGATTGTCAGTAACTTTGACAGTTTCAATGTGTGATAATAGATCCTTATTTCCTGAGCTCACTCTTGAACCCTTCCCACAAATTATTTATTGTTCCTACTTGTCCGGAAATCATCATTATGCCTTGATGATGCCTTATTTCTGTATTTGACCCTATTGTCCTTTCCTGATCTTTGTCTGCGTCGTGTTCTGATACCGGTTATTGAAATTTTTTGCGTGTATCTTTTATTCGCAAAAGGTTTACGGCACGGTTTTTCAGCACTTGCTGTGTGACGTGCGGAAGCTCTGGGTATTTCTGGGACCACAGAGTGTGCGGGCGCGCATTCTAACCCCTGCGATTGCGGATGAAATTGATATTGTAGCAATCAAGTAGGTCCTAATCGAGTTGATGCCTCTATGGAGAACGATGATTGGATCGCCGATCCATCATCGCGTTCTCAATTATTTCAGCATCCCAAACTTGGGAACGATGGGCAATGCTTCTCGAACCATTATCAGGTGCTTTGCACGTTCAATCATTCTGAATCACATCTCTGATTGAAGGTCGATTGAGGGTTCTCAGGGTTTTTCCACAAGTAGCTGGGGAAAAGTGTTTTCTCATCTCTTAAAGCACCCGCATGCAGAGGGTTAGACTGCACACTAGACGCTGTCGCTTGGTATCTCAAGGACATCGTAGAGGACACCTTACTCAGTTGCTACTCCGCCCTCAGCAGTGCTTTCCACACCTAAGCTCGGGGGTTTGTTCTCAAAGGTTATCCCTAAAAAATTCTTCGCCACTGCCTATTTTCCTTTGTAACTGTACTGAGCAGAAACTCTTTGCACAGGGACTTCCGATCCGCAAAACAAGGACGCGTTTGATGGTTTTAAGCCAACTTCTTTGATCACGCGCTAAGCTTTTTTTGAATACATTATATATAAATGAAAATATTCTCAAATTGTAATAATCCTTATACGCTAATAGTATATTATAACTCAATAAGATAGATGGAATAAGCACATATTATGATTGAAATAGATGATGAAAAATAATGATCATTCTTTTGTACCTTAACATTTTTAGTTGTTTTCTGTATTGAATCACACTGTTTAACATCAGATATTGCGTCATCATAATGTTTCAGGTATTTCTTATGTTCAGGCTGTGCATCAATACAAGTGTACATTACATTCATGGCATCTCCTTCTTTTTTCAACTCCGAAGCATCAGCTGCTTTCTGTTTTGAGGAAATAACAAAACTATTACAGAAATTTGATGGTTCTTTTACATAGAAATGAAAATTGATTTCAGCTTACTCACGTAAAGGAGATCGTTGAATCCTTGATCCATCGCAGTAAATTTATGTAAATATTGGTCTACGAAGCTACTCTCTATTGGGTTCAATCCTGCACCTTCCTTTGTCGGTTCATCTGCGAAGACAGTCTGTGAAAATGAAAATATAAATTTAAAATTCGTTATTTTTCTTTGGTACATTCAATATATTCTCCAACACTATATGTGCGCTTAGTGTATGCCAACTTCCCTTCAATTTGAAGGAGATGTCACCAAAAAATAGTTCACTCCTGAACCAGAAAATATGACATTTTGAGAAGAGAAAAACTTTCTACAGCAGGGTTGATTCTTCAATAGGAAAATATATTTTTCCAATTAGTCAAGGAAAATTATATCTAGGATTCATTGATAATTCAGGGAGACGTATTTGCTATAAATAAGTTGTATTTTGTGGGAAAGAGTATGCAAAGGTGGAACACTGGTTGAAAGAATGCAAGAAATTGAAAAGAAGTGCACTCAGCAAGAAAGTAATACTGCATTATATAGAGGAGAAAATGGCAAATGCATTGGCGAAGGGGGTATTGGGTGAGATGAAGAGGAAGATAAGGAGAAAGGAGGAGGAACAAAGAAAGATAGAAATGCAAGGAGGAAAGGAAGTAGGAATAAGATAAGAGAACGTTTATGAACCACGTGGCTCATTTCGTACCTACGGAGGGAATGATGAAAAGCTACCCGAAGGCTACGTTGGGGGAATGGATACAAAGTTCTGGCCGCGTAGCCCTTATACTCCTTATAAAGATGATGTAAATAGGTATTTGAGTTGACACGTCGAATGAACCACAGAGGCAGAGTTTGGCAATGCGAGGATAGCGGAATGTAGGAAAATGTGTGCGAGGCAAAGCGAAGAAGGCTTGGCAGAAGGCAATGGGAAATTCAATTTTTAATAAAAGGCGGCTGTATTCCTTCTTGTGTCTTGCTCCTCTTCCGAATAGATCAACGCGTATTTCTCTAACTCTGGGTTGGAATCATCAAAATTTAAAAGCAAGAATGACTGAGAAACAGGGCACGTGCTTTACTGATGCCCTGTGATACATGAGTCAACTTTATTCCTTTAACGTGTGACAGACAAATTACACCATTCTGTATTTTTTGGTAAGACAAGAATAAGGAAGAGTGAATACAGAAGGCACAGTTCATCCACATCAACTTGATTGTCATGGGGGGACAAACTTGCTGATTCAAAAATGCGTAGGAGGATTTCAAGACCTAAAAGCTAGTGAAGAGGAAGGAACGCCATCGTAAGAATAAGGATTAGCATCGCAAACGCTTCTCCGGTTCTTAATTCATAATCATCCCGCGACGACGAGAAGTTTATTTCCATGTTGTGAAGGATGTTGGAACAAAAGTTGGAGTCAGCGATAGAAGGAGCAAATTAGGAGCTGCAAGACGAATTTCGATGGAAAACTAACCTAAGCTTATCAACTTTGCTTGCGGGGATCCACAAACCCTTTATGATGCCCGTCTCCTTAATTGAATGAGACGTTACCTTGCCTTTCTAGAGGGCTCATACCTAAAAAATGTTTACAAGTTCATGGCAAATGTTTCAGAAGTTCAGTTTCGAAAGTTGAGCACCCACAGTCGCCACATCTTACTAACAAGAGATGAGTAGATCCCATCTGTAACGACAGACAAGCATGCTGCATGAGATAAAATTTCAGCTCAGCCTATTGACTTCCTATGCTTCCAGGAAAATATTCGCTCTAGTAACTGCATATACCCTGATTTCCTAAAATTAAATACAGTTTCCAACCCTTTCTAAATCCCGGAATCACTACTCGAAAGGTGCCAGGAAATTAAGAGAACACAAGAAAAATTTATGGCTGCCATAGCCAATATCACCAGAAGAACCAATAATCTCAGCCGAAACCTCTTCAACCGACCTTCACATGCAGGAAGGATTTCAATAGGTAGGATTAGGCTCAGTAAGGAATTCCGCTGCTTGATTAAGGGAGCCTTTGACTTCAGAATAAATGGTCTTTGGTCGGAGGCTACAAGATCCCTCTTCTTTCAATCAGTCATCAAACGTTTGTAAAACGTACTGTCTTTCCTACTGCCGATGGACACGAAATGTCTCTTCAAATCTCTGAAGTTTTCAAAATGGCGCCAAACGCGAATGCAAGCCTTTATTGGGTCAATTTAAAGGCAGCATATTTCCTCTTCCGAAGCAAAATGTTAGTAACAGATTTATTTTGAATCTCGAAAATTTGAATGCATTTTTTTTTAAAATGTGATCTCACAACTGAAGGATGCGTTTTATTCGATTTCGGTTGACGAAAGGGGAGGATTTTGCCTGAGATTCGAGTTTGATCGTACAAATTATTAATTCAGCCATGATACTTTTCTCGGGAGCTTCTTTCAATTATTGGGAAGCTGTTTGCGGTTCTCAAAGATCTCAGGGTTTTAAGGCGATAGAGGAAAATATTCTAAATATGAACATCTTAAACCTAAAGGCTGTCTTCTTCAGTCTGAAATTATTTGCTCACCATTCAAGATCATGCGAATTCCCGTTGAGAATTGGAAACACAACTCCCATTTACTATATCCTTAGAATGAGAGGTACCAGGTATACATACACATATATAATATAGCAAGAGATATTCGGGAATGGTGCGAGAAATGCTAAATATTGATATTTGCTTTCTACGTTAGCTTTAGGAGAGTACTTAGCAGAAATAAATTCACATTGACTTGAGCCATGAACAGAATATGAGTTGGCGTATTCTTTTCCATTAAAAAGGGAATAAAGTTTTCGGTGACCAAGTGGTTGATGTTATTTGCTAGTCGTTCAACTGCAGAGTGCAAATCTTATTTTCCATGGAAGAAAGATCCTGTTTCAATCGCCCTTCGCTTCCATTTTGGAAGTTCTGAATAAAATGAAAGCAGGAAGAGCTGAGGGCATTTTCGTAGTTCCAGATTAGTCTATTCAACCTTGGTACACTCTTGTCCAGCCAATGCTTGACGAGAAGCCAATTTATTCATAGCCTATAGAAGATATTCTAACTTCTTTTTATAGGAAACCTCATCCACGCTGCAGACATCTTCCCCTGGGGGTCGAAAATTTATCCGACAAGCAAGAATAAGTCAAGTGATTCAGAAAGGGATCTTCTTATAGTAATATTTACTATACGAGATCTGCTCTTTCCTGTATGAGAAAACTCTCAAGTTACCAGCAACCTTCTCGACTACTCTTCTTCAGGCCCCAAAAACCCAGATTTGAATTTCGAAGAATTATCAACGAAATTGAGATCTTTTCTTGCATGAGTGACAGGCTATAGCATACAGACTTTCATAATGAATATTTTTAAAAACTTCATCTTGGATTGAGACGTAAATATCGTTTAAGGTCAAAACATCAGGGAAAAATCAACCTCAACCAATCTTATTTTCACGTTGAAACAAGGCCCAAGAAATTTTCACTGCATCGATTCTAGAAACTTATTAACTCTACATAAATGTGAAAATAATACTAGTTTCTTCGGGTCATAGTACTTGATACGGTGCCACATCAACAGGAGATAGGCTAGAAGCAGATCTAGATGGACTGACTCAGAGTTCACAATACTCTGCCATATTCCACGAGCAATCGATTCTACAAGATAGATTGAGTTCTGCTTCTTCCATTTTGAATTGTTAGTTTGATATTTATATTTTCCTTTTATGTATTTGAATTTGTTAGCGAAGTCATTATGATATTTGATACTGCCACTTCAGTATGAAGTCTATTTGCACTGTAACTTTCTCTTAAACTGCTGTGAGTTGCTTTTTACATCTTCGTTTTGGGCTAGACGTGAAAAACAATTGTTGTATTGAACGAACTCAACTGCGAGTGAAGTTCGTTGCAAGTTGTAATAGAATCTACTGCGCAAAGATCAAGTATACTTTATCCTCGCCCCGATCTCCAGTTTCTAAAATTTTCAAATCGTGGTTACTGTGACCCATGGTTTTGGGACAACGTGCTGTTCTATGCAGGAGCGACGCTAATACGATTGCAATCGAAATTAAAATACAGTTTAAATTATTCAATTTCACAATTTTGTTATAAACTTATTCTCTTGGGCTTGCATGTTGGTGGCAGTAGTGGAGTGTGCTAGTTGACAGGTGGCGATACAGTTTAACGGGATTCGTGCTGAAGGTGTGAATGGAGGGTGAGGTTGGAAGCTCAGATAATGAGTAAAGGGGCAAAAGGTGAGTTGAGTGTAGAAGAAGAAGTTTTTGATGTGTAGAGGGATGAAATTAGGTGAAATAGGAAAAGTAAGGATAGGTTGAGAAGAAGGAAGGGAAATTTTTATGTGAGGGATTGAGTTGTTGAGGGGAGAAGGAAGCTTATACAAGTGTTAGGGAGTAAACTTGGTCTATGCAAGGGCTTGCAAGGGTGTGGTAATAAAGGAGGAATGAGGCAAATGTAAAAATAGAGGGTTATTGCAGACTGAGGGTGACAAAGAGAGTACTTGGAGTGAGACGGACGGAAAGGAAGCAGGCTTCTCACAACTTAGCTCGGCTTCTAGCGGTGCGCGGAGGAAGAGTAGAAGGCTTGATTGAGGAGGCAGGGGAAACGTGAAGGCAAGGAATCGCAGGCAAGCGAGGGCGGACGTGAAGTGAAAGTTTTAGAGACAGTGGCCGCAATGTTGGGAAAGGAGAAAGATGAGATAAAACAGATGGACGAGGATATTAGGGCATGGATGGAAAGGACAGACCAAAGTTTCATCGATGTAGAGGAAAGGGTAGATATGAGAGAAGGTTGCAGGGTGAAAGAAGAGCAGAAGTGTATCTGGGACAAGATGGAGAGCATGATTGAAAAGAAAGTAGAAGGGCGTGGTAACGCAAAGGAGTGAGTGGTGGCGCGAGAAAGAATAAGGTTAATGGAGTTAAGAATGGAGAGAAGAGAGAAAGATGGGAGAAAAAGAAATATCGTGATAAGTGGGCTAATGTTGGGAAGCGTGGAAGAACAGGAGGGAGTGGAAGCGCTGCTATCAGGCTTAGGGGAGCTTCAGGGCAAACTGGCTGAAGAGTGGCTAGAGGGGAAAAAAGGGATTAAAGTAGTGGCGGTGGAGTTGGAGAACTGGCACGATAAGTTGGCTGTGATACAAAGTAGAAGCAGGATTAGGAATAAGAAGCTATACATCGATTACGATCTGACTTGGGAAGAGAGAGAAATTCAAAGACTGCTGAATGACAGAGCTAGAAAAGAGGGAGTAAAGGGAGAGCAGAAAAAGTAGGATATTAGCCAATAAAAATAGAGAAGAATATGCTGGTTCTGGATGAGGAGAAAGAGGAGTTGCGGCAAGCGCAGATGAAATTATTTCGTAGAAATTAAGGGGTTTCAGCAACAGCAGGATGGTGGAGTGATAAGATCGCTCTCCTGGAATGTTTCAGGGATAAAAAAGAAAGATGAGGATTTGAGGAGGTTTGTACAGGGATCTGCTGTCGTTGGACTGGTAGAAACGTTGGTAAAGAGCAAGGAGTGTAGCAGGATAGAACCAAATCTACCAAGAGGAATTAGTTGGGGGCTCCAAGAGGTAGTCAGGTTAAAGAAAAAAGAAAGGGCTAGTAGGAGATTATAACGGGGAGCAGGGGGTGTAAATAAGGGCTGTAAAGATAGGAGGGGTGACGTGCAAGTTTGTGACAGTGTACAATAGGAATGAGATGGAGAGGATAAAAGGTAGGGTGGGACTGGTTGTACTAGGGAGGGGGGGGGGGGTCCGATGCGAGGGGAGGGACGGGGGCTCTACGTAGGCGGGGAAAGTTT
>WSXT02131991.1:0-10678 GCA_011762715.2 Neuroterus valhalla
TATATTCTAAAATCCCTTCAACTAGTGTTTAACTATGTCATTTTTTGTTTATCTACCTCCGAATAACCATAACGTCTCTAATTTGAGTTGAAACGATTGATATTTTTTATAAAATCCGTCAAAATAGCAACAGTGACAAGATCCACTATGTCTCAATGGTTCTCATTTTCTAGTTCCAAAAAATTATAGACGGGAGAGAATGCATTCTTCAAAAAGGAATATCTAGTACGAGTAGTCACATGTTCTATAAAAACTTCGAAAACTAGAAGGAAATGCTGTGTTAAGACTAATCAGTTTTCGTATTCTCAATTTTGACCTGCCATATTAGAATAACTCTTTTCAGTTGCTAAATTAATGTTGCAAGCGACCTCAAAAACCTCTAAAAAACAGGAATGAGAACATTTTTGTCGGTATGAGTAGAATGTATATGCCTCGAAGAAATCGACTGCGACATTCAATCTTTGTTTTCTCAGAACCATGAGTCTTAGGTTAATTTGAAAGACGGGTTAGGTTCAGCAAAGAAAATTCAATTGTCAAATCTATTTCTATAGTCTGTTGGTCTTCATCTGTTATTCTAATAAAAAATTGGTCTGGGTGATTCCTATCGAAAGTTCTACAATTTTGAAGAACAAGTACGTTAGTTTGTATTGTGCGATAGGATTATCTAACATACTCTTCTGTCCCACGGTCTTTATGCTCCATGACTTGACATCTACAAAATATTCTGGGAGAATCACATATACAGTCTTTTACCCCGTCTAAATCCCATACAATTTTACTATCAGCATTTTAAATTTCGATTAGCTTAGTGCTAGAATTGCTTTTCTGAGTCTTCTTGAGCCATTTCTAAAATAATTCTCTGATTCCTTTATAATCATTCTGCATTTTAGTATTTTGATTTTATGTCTTCTAATTTCTCCTGTCTTCCTCCTATCTCCAATTATTTTACCGCACACTTTAGATGCACTATTGAAGATAATACCCCGTAGTATTACCCATGATTTCATAGATATTTATTGAGCTTTTGACGTTATATAATTTGTACTTCTGGCTTAAGCAGATTCTGTTTTGTAACTTGCATCTGCTCCGACTTGATAAATATTTTTCATGGCTATCGTTGGCCTTCATACAAAGACAGAATCGAAGGAGTAATTATACGTTCGTTTTGTGCTCTGAGAAGAGCACTTATCACAATTCTCAATCCGATGAGGATATTCAATCCTGTCTCAAACCTGCACAAACAGTAACTTCTGCAATTTGATCGATTGAACGAACTCACCTGTAAGTGAAGTTCAATCGTAAATATATTATGCGCCTATTTCGAAGTAATCACTTGGTAGTATTCCTACTCTATGCTGATGGCGCCACAAGTTAACAGTAAGAATAAAGAAAGATCCGTGCCTCCTCGCTGGACCTCTGCTTCACCTTCACTGTACTTCCGCTGCAATCTCATTATTCAAAGTTTGCCGTAACACAGAACGGGATATATTGAATTAATTCAATTGGGTAAACATTGAATGTTTTTAATCTGGGTGGAAGTGATAACTTCAAAAGAGGTGCTTTATATAAATATTATTGAACTTCACTTACAGTTAAGTTCGTTTAATCGATCAATTATATTACGCGCCTCTTTCTTGTAATAACTTGGTAGATGTTTGAATCGCAGTTACGGCAAAAAGGTGTATCATATTCAAATACAATTCGTACTTATTATAGAATTGATCACTGCATATGTGAAAAAATCCAACATATTGTAATTATATTGAACCACATTAAACAGAGCATTACTTTCTTTCACAAACTTGAAATGAATGCTGTTTGCATACGCATTTTCATCTTCGGTTAAATTTAAATCATAAAATTTCGCGAAAGTCTCCGATTCCGAATATATTGGTATCGATGCCACTTAGTGTCAGTGATTGTTTAATTCAATGGCATAAGGTTTGCGGACATACCTTATTATGCGGCTTCTGAAAGGAAATGACAAGTTCCAT
This sequence comes from Neuroterus valhalla, assembly GCA_011762715.2. Classification (NCBI taxonomy): domain Eukaryota; kingdom Metazoa; phylum Arthropoda; class Insecta; order Hymenoptera; family Cynipidae; genus Neuroterus; species Neuroterus valhalla. The sequence goes on from WSXT02131991.1 coordinate 1,995, forward strand.
CGGATTCCTCTGCATAACTTGCGTTCTCTTAATGTACTCTTCTAAGGCATACGCAGGACAGATAATTTTGTCGTGGTGAAACGGTAATTTGAATACTGGTTGGCTTTTTGACAGGTTTAGATGTTTTGATCCGATCCGCAATTGCTATTTTATTCTGCTTTCTAGCTTTTTGATGTTTTCTATTTTGATCAATGAGAAGGTTTGATTTCTATGGGCCGTCACAAAAGCTAAAAGAATATTCAATTTGTATGACAAGTTTTTCAAGCTGATTTGATCGTTTGGATTTCATTCAGAGAGAAAGTCCAGCACTTTTTACATTCTCATTCTGAATGAGAAGGTATTGGTTTTATGTGAAAATTGACTTTTGCGGATTAAATGAAATCTCCACGTTTTGAGACCCCCTGAGTCAGAAAAAATGATTTTTTATGAAGGTGTCTGTCTGTCTGTAGTCTGTAATCTGTGTACTCGATAACTTTCGAAAGAATGATCATATTCGATCGAGCTTCGGCACTCATTTTGAGGGATCGTAAATACAAGTCGAGTTCGGTAATCAGCTGTTTTGAATCAAAAATAAAAGAGGGGGGGGGGGCATCTTGAAAATTTTTTTGGATTTTTGTTTCCAAGATTCAAAAATTCTAAGTACGGTTTCTTGTAGAGGGTAAAAAGTGAAACAATTTATCCACATGACTTTTTTTGATAAAAGCCAAATTGTCAGAATTATGACATTTCCAAAACCCAAAAATGTAAAAGAAAATGAGAATTTTCAACCAAATAACGCGAGATTGAAAAGAAAATCAGAAAGCAAAAATATTTCTTCTTGGGAGCCCTACAAGATCGTGAATATGACTTTTTGAATTTTCTCAAAAAATCGTAAATTCCATTCAAACCCTTCTTATTTGATTTTTGCTAACACTTTCAATTTAAAAGCAAATGGTGAAAATGCGTAGAAGAAATTTTGACGCCACGTTACAGTAAAGGCGTCGATTGCGACAGAACCTGGACCTTTTTTACAAGATACATACTTTTCGCCTTTTTTATTTGCTTGGCTTGCAAATAAATCAATGTCGGGTTTTTTAAACTTTTCGCATATTACTTCGAAAAATTTTGATGACAATTCATATTTAATTTCAGGTTCTAATCGTCTTGAAACGAAATCGTCAATTTTGTTATCGTCGGCGCTAATATAAGGAGTAAACACCCAAAGCTCGCGTTCCTCACACCATTTCCAAATTTCTTTTACAAGTTTGCTCGAAAAAAACTATGCGTACCACCTATACAGTTAATATAAGTAATCGCCGTTGTTTCGTCCATTCTCAATAAAATACTACTGTTCTCAAAATCTTTTGCGAAGCTTCTTAATACGATAAAGGCTGCTAATAATTCTGAAATAATAATATGTTGCTTGCGTTCTTCTGTTGTCTAAAACCCATGAATTTTTTTCCTTTACAATACACATGGTTGCATCAAAATAATAATTATCTTTTGTGAGAGAATTAATTTTTTCTCTTTCCAGATCTTTCATATATGTATACCCAAACATACACTGCTGCTTGACAACAAAAACCTCAGGTTCCTTCAGCTTAAAGATATAGTCAACATTTTTTTTGCGTTCCTTATACATCTTAGCCAAAATATAAAAGTCATCTACGTATAAAGCACAAGAAATTCCTAATATTCTCAAGTGCATCACAACTGGCTTCATAACCTTGGTGAAGATTAAAGGCGCACAGTTCAGATCAAAAGGGAGAACAGTAAATTCATATACATAGCTCTCCTCGAAATAAGAATCTCAACAATTTTCTGTGCGCTTTTATAATTGGGACGACATGGCAGGCATCCTCCAAGTCTATCCTTGCCATAAAGTATCCTTGATACATTAGGCGCTTTGCAGTGCAAAAATATTTTAATTTACTTAACGAAAGCATTGACATAATCAATTGCTTCGTTGTTTATTCACATCAACCGGAAAAACACTGAATTTTGTAGGCTTCCTGTCTGAAACAGAAAGTTGCAGATTATGAAATAAAAACTTACTCCTTCTCCTTGATCTGCGTCGACTCTTTTTTTCTTTCTCTAATTTCTTCTTTATTCGTTTTAGTCTTCTTAGTTCTTGTTTGATATCAATTCCTTCTTCATAAGAAAAATCCGAGGTAGAATCTTCTTCGTGTCTTCTCTTCCCCATATTGCAAGGTTAGGTTTTTCCCCTTGCGTGTGGCTTCACCGGCACAAAGAAGAAGAATGAGATTGAAGCAGAAGTACAGTGGACGTGAAGCAGAGGGCCAGCGAGGAGGCAAGGATCTTTCTTCTTTCCTGCTGTAAAGTTGTGGCGCCATCGGCATAGAGTAGGGACACTACCAAGTGATTACGAGGAAGAGGCGCGTAATATAATTCACACTATCCTCTACATGATCCCTAGACTTCTAAAATCTGCAGAAAGTTTTATGTATATTAAATTATTCCGAAAAGTTTCAAAACCTTCTGAAACACTTTTGTCTACTTGAGAACTCCCAAAAATTTTCAAACCATTACATTAGGCGTCAAAAAAAAATTTCCCACAACAGAAAGTCTTCAGAACAAGAAAAAATAATTTCATCTAGAACACGCATGAAATTCACGAAGTATCTTCAGTTCAACGATAAGGTCCCGTTCTAGTGTCATATCGCATCTCTTCCTCTCAGCAGTCTAGCTGAAAACGTCATCGGAATTAATTCGCAATGCGTGCACAAAGAATATATTTGAAGACCCTCATGCATTTATTGATTTTCAGAAGAGGTCATCTGTACTATCAGAGTTCTTTGTTCAAAATTCAAATTGTAATCTGTTATATCTTTGATTGTATAAGCTTCGTACAGCGTCAAAATCCTGAGATGACTAGAGTGACAACAAATTTGCAGTGAGTATTTCATTCTTGAAAGAAAAATAGAGGCAGAAATAAAAATTCCCGAGAGAATCGACTAGGTGAAAAATATCCTGAAGATTGAATTTCCGAGAAAAGAACAGGTTCCCTCCAGCAAACGCATGAAATTCCAAAAATATTTTCAGTTTTATAAATACGTCCTGTTTTGGTGTTATGCTGCATGTTTTCCTGGAAGCATTCTGGCTTGGAATATTTGTTTATTACCCTCTACCTGTTACGGGTTTTTGAGAGTCCCTGCATAACCTTCTCTCTGTTCCTTTGCACATCTTAACTTCAACTCAGGGGTGAGGGGGACTGAAAGTTTAAGGTGGGTTTTGAACCATCAAGAGCAACTAAAAGAAATCTGAAGGTACCGGGCTTATGAGTCTCCGTGGCCCGCCGAAGCTCTTCTAGAGTGCGAGGCGAGAATCGAACCCACAACCAGACAGTGTGGGTCCAAAGCTTATGTACAGATGAAAACTTTGCAGGAAAAACTCCGCATTATGTGCACAAACTCCATGGACGTGGGCATATGCACTAAAGAAATTTATGGTTCCAAATTGAAATTATAAACAAGAGGCAAATTTTTTCAATCTTTTTATAAAATATTTCGGGAAATGGCAGTTTTTTTTCTTCCGTTCCATAAATTCTTGGATCCCAATTATTCTTTCAAAAAATTGGGAATAGGGGAGATTTTTCTAACAAAAATGCTATGCTGGGAGAAATCATGCAAAGTTGATCTTCAATCATTCGCACAAATGAAATAATATTTGATTGCCTATGCCTCATAGACATAAGAAACAAAAATAACTTTTTTCCAATTTTTTTTTATGACTCTAATATATATGTAGTAGTAGAAAATCACTATCCACTTGCTGTTACTTATAAAAAACGATTATTACTGACTTATTATGTTTTTCCGTTAAACTGCAGAAAAGTGAGTAAGTTAATAAATTTAGATTGGAAATATTTTGTTTTAAATAGGTTTGGGAAATATTCAGAATTTCAGAACGGAATCAGGGAAAAAAAACTCACAACATTTTATTCTTCATCGTAGTTTTATTTGACAATAATTTCGACTAAAGAAATTATGGTTTCGAAATGTTCTTCGAGTTAAAATAAGGACCCGTTTTCACAATCCCCCTCCTACCCCTGTGCGTATCTTTTGGCAGTGGCATAAAGTTCTAAAAAAACGGTTTTTTGTTTATAACTTGTTTTTTTATGGTTTTTTTGCAATCTTTGTAATAGCCAGGCAAAGGCCACAAAATTTTTTTTGAATGTTGAAAACTTGCACTTATACTAGTTCTCAAATGAAAATGGATGAACTTATGCAAAACTTTCGGTGGAATCAATGTTAATAAATAAATAATACATTTAAAAACTCAATTTTTATTGTTTATAAATAATTTTATTGATAGAATAAATGTTTCCACTACATACGCTTTCCACAATTGCGAGCCTATGTATGATAGTATTTCAGACCAATTAGTCGAAAAATTTATGAAATAGCTTGGTCGTTTGAATCTGAAAAATCCAGATGTTAACAAGTGTACCAAAAATCAAATGAGAATTAAGCCAATATTTTATGTCGAGTATCATGGAAAGAAATAATCGGCTCCTTGCTCCTTCTTTGCGAGATAATTATTTAATCCTTGTAGGTGCTCTCTAGCCTCATAACAATGCTCCGCGCCGGTGTAAGGGTTCCCTTTATATTGCTAGTATCTCATTCGAAGAAAACTGACATTCTTCTCGGTTTTCCAAAATATGGGAATAAATGTAGACGGTCACGGGGAGATGTCCTTATTTTCAGGTCGTCCTTTTTCATGTGCCGCCGTCTGAGGGCGGAAGAAATCTTTTATGCAGGTCGAATGGTATCCACCTGTAGATACGAACATAATTATTGCAATTATAATTGAAAATAATTTTAAAATCCTTCTAGTAATTATTTCGTATTTCGTAATATTTATTACACACTCAAAAGAATTTGCCCTTACTTTTACGTCTCGTTAAAGTAAACAGTATATCTTATTAAAATAGCCAGATTTCTATTTTCTTTATTCAGAAAAAATAGTGGGAGCATATTTAACAACAGTTCTAGTTAGGGATGTATACTAGTTGTATATTCACATACCCTCAGCGGCTGAGGGATCAACATTTTCAATGCGTGATATGACAGTCCTTCCCCTTTTATCATTCTATTTTTTTCCAATTTTCATTATATGCTCATGAGAGGACGTAGTCACAACATTACTGACAATGATACGTTTTGCCTTCGCCTTCTTAGTTTCCGCTTTTAAAAGTTCGGGCGATGCATCTTCCGCACAAAATAAGCATTTAGATTTCCACGAAAATCCATCAGTTGATCTCCTAGCAGTCGATATTAAACACTTATTTTCATCCATTTTTCACTTGCAAATCTAATCACATAAAACCTGTACTGTCGTTTGGTGACTTTAAAGTTACCGAAGTCTGAGCTATACTGAAAAATGTGTTGACTATTTTGAAACCTCCAGGTTCTTCCATACATATGTAATAACCCTTCACATAGACGAGAATACTGGTAAAGACATCCTCTATAAATTTTTCGATTAAGTGGTCTCAAATACTTACATACATAGGCTCGCAATTGTAGAAACCATATATAGTGGAAACATTCATTCCAATAATAAAATTATTTATAAACAATAAAAATTAAGTTGTTAATGTATTATTCATTTATTAACATTGGTTTTATAGAAATTAGTGTAAAAAATCGAAGGCAACTTTTTTGTGGAGCATTTTATGTACTTTGATTCTTGTAGACCTGGAGATTGAAAAAAAAATCATAAACAAACGAATTATAAACAAAAAACCGCTTTTTGGAACTTTACGCCACTGCCAAAAGATACGCACCGGGGGGAGGAGGGGGATGACGAAAACGAGTCCCTATATTGACCCAAAGAACATTTTAAAACCATCATTTCTTTAGTCTGAATCATTGTCAAAAATGACCATTTTTTGCTCTACCGCCTGGCCTATTATTGTGATCGGTCGGTACGATGAGTTGCAATAAAGTTTTCTAACCGGAATTTGCTTTATTTCTCTCTTTTGTGCTTTCGAAATACAGGTTGAGTTTGAAAGTCTACCTTCTACTACTATTATTTATTGTTTCTACCATCAATCACTGCTAGTGAAGATTTATACAGAATAAGCAAATAAATGATAAGTGTAAAAGAGTTCAAAATAATAGACAAAATTTCGCGTTTTAAACATACTGTGTTCGAATGCGAAGCGCGAGACACTTGATGTAGACTCTATTCATTTAGGCCAAAAAAGCTCTGTCAGAAGGAAATTCACAGTTAACAAATTACACAAAAATTCAATTTGTAGTAAATAAACGGAATACGCTCTGATATATTCATAAGGAATATGTATGGTTTTACTACAATCCACGATCTTTAAATGCTTTGACGTGAAAGTGTCATCTCCAACTAATATTGAGCAGGGATTCAGAAACGATAGTCGGAAACATGCCTATTCGAATGGTGTATGAGGTTGCAATGCCAATGTAAGCAAAGATGATATTCATAAGTTTTTGAGATATTTGGGCGTGATCATCACGGAGCTTCTCCATTCACGAAACTCTTTTCATCATTTCTCTTTCTTTCTCCATTTGTCTTCCTTTCTCCTCTTCTAGTCTTGATTCCTAATACGCATTTCGTTTTCCAACTATATTCTCTTATTCTGGCCAACACAGTAATATATATCGGTTTAATTTTTCAAACTGAGGACGCTGAGTTTTATACATCTTAAAAGAGGGCTATGCTAGGATAATTGTGGACCTGAAAGAAGGTGGGGTCGAAATCAAGCCGCGGAGTAAATTGAAACGACGAACCAAAGGATTTCTGGAAAGGGCATTGTCGCCTTGAAAAAAGCCTGATACTCGTCCATTCCCAACATCTCTTTTCGAATTCTTCCGCCTCAAGTTATTGAGGCCTTGCAAACATCGTGACATCCTATCTCTTAACGCTCAAGCGCTGCCACCCGCCTTCTCCTTTTTCTTTTTCTGCCACATCAACGATCTTTTAGGGTCTTCCTTCGCTCTACCTTTGTGACTCGCGTCAACGTATTTTCAATTTCCATAACGAGAACTCCTCGAGCATGCATCTCGATGGCACTTCGTTGGAGATATTTCTGACGGATGAGAGTGTTTCTTACAGATACCACAATTTCTACATTACTGCCACAGGGGGTTTCGCAGATAGTCGTCTACGTCGCTCGATGTTTCTTAGTATGTAGGTGACATATTCTGAGCTAGTATCTCGGAATAAACTGTAAAAAATAATGGGAACATTTTCCTTGGGCTATTCTGCATACAGACAAGACCGTCTAGACTCTGATATGGCACGAATCAGACTAGCCAGCAGATAGCAAGGCTCTATCTAGACACTCTAGTCCAAGATTAATTATTAATCATGAATAATACGTAAACAGTGAAGGATGAGTGAATAAATAGACAATATTGTTTTCCTTCCTAGAACTAAGGTTTCAAAAATTGGAGACAAAAATGTACGGTATATTCTGATTCAGACTAAAATCAAATTTCCCAAAATTCGACTTATCTAACGAACTGCTCTTCTTTACCCTAACTCTCCGGCCTGCAACGAGTTGCTTCAACGTAAACAATGAGGTCCGTAGTACAAATAATAACTGAATTCTCTCATTTTATGGTTTTTCAATCCAATGTTTCGAATTTAATTTGAATTTAGAAAAAATTCAAGAAGTTTGAGAGATTACTAAGGTATTTATATCATTCGCATTTTTGTACATAAATGGTGAAAATCCAATAATATAGAACTTGATGTTTCTATAATTATACTTTGTTTCCTAAAATATTCATTTCTTCATCAAAATGATGGCATTACGAAATTTTCAGGGATCTCCAATATGTCCTGCTCGCTAAGTTCGTACAGTAGTGCAGCAGTCTACTGCGCTCACAGCAACCCCTGCTTGGCCTCTTAGACATCATTATCATGGATGCAGATTCTTGGAACAGTCAATATCGAGAGGGGTGGGGGAAGGGGCTATTATGCTCCAAGCGGTGTATATAAACCGCACACGCTACTAAGCCTAATTTTCGGCATGTCCGAGATCAAAGTGAATGCATTGAACTTCGGATAAGCAGCTGATAACACTGTACAACTAATACATTTATCATAATTAAAGATGATGGCCGATTCAAAATGGTCAATGCAAAACAATGTGAAAAGACGTATCACCTATGAAATCAATGAAATGTGTCAAAAATTGGGAATGCGGGGAGGCTAAGATTAGTTGCTCTTACCCTGATGTAATTTATTCCTAACTACGAAAGGGAAGTTCCTTGATTCAGATCTCGGCGGAGTTGAAAGGCGTCTCATCCACACAAATCGATTTCAGGTCTTATGTACCAGAGAATTAAATATCAAGCTTCATGAAAATCAAATCACTTCTCTCTTCGACCATCAAAGTATATGCGATGAAATAATTTTGTGTGTCTTACTGTCTTCAAATAAAATAAAAAACGAAACTGAATTAAAGTTTGTTTATTCTGACGTTTCGGTAACACTGCGTGCCTTTTTCAATGAATCTAGTGGGGAAGAAATAAAAAAAAATCAAAAACAACTTTCACTGTGTATAAAGGACGTGTAAAGTAAAAATAATAATATGAATACCTGGATTGAAATAATAATGAAAATCTGCCCGCTGCGCGGGCACATTCTCATCGCGCGCAGCTCGCTTCGCTCGCAAGTTTGAGCGCGCCTACGGC
>WSXT02132024.1:0-10677 GCA_011762715.2 Neuroterus valhalla
TTTTTAGGAAATTTCACAATTTTGAAGTAGGATTCTCATGTAATTTAGAAAATTCCCCGAATTTATTTTTAGGATAATTTGCTAATTTTTAATTAAAAGTTTCAAATTCATTATGAAATTTTTCTGAATTTATTTTTGGAAAAATTCCCTAATTTGAAACTAAAATTTCCAAATAAATTAGGAAACTTTTCTAAATTTATTTTTGGAAAAATTCCCTAATTTTGAAGTGAAATTTCCATATGAATCGGGAAATTTTTCTGATTTTTTTTTTGGAAAAAATTTCCTTAATTTCAAAGTAAAATTACCAAATAAATTAGGAAATTTTTCTGAATTTATTTTTTGAAAAATTCCCTAATTATAAAGTAAAATTCGGAAACAAATTAGGAAAATTTTCCGAATTTATTTTTGGCAAAATTTCCAATAATATTGGGTATGTTGCGTTCAAATATTTTTTGGGAAAATTCCCAAAATCAATTTTTTACAGTGTGGTGAACTCCTCAGTGTACAGCTTAACCAACAATAATTTTTTGTTTACAATCATGAAGCATAAATGAGTTACGCTCACACCGAAAGGGATTTGGCTCAATGGTATAATATTAATAATAATAATAATATTAATAATAATAATATTAATAATAATAATAATAATAATAATAATAATAATAATAATAATAATAATGAAAATGTTGGGCTTGGTAGCATTGAGAAAGAATTTGTCAAAGCAATAGTATTTCCATATTTCTCTATAGTTATGGTTATTATTCAATTAAATAAGACGATGCGAGAACAGGTAATAGTTTATTTGAAGGTTTTCCTGATATGGGGAGAACCCAAAAGTAATGTTACGTCGACGGATGTTATAAGTCAATGGGAAACAACAGAAAGAGTCTTGCCAAAGTTCTAAAAAAGTGAGGATCTCAAAATCGTTTGGCAAATTGTTTTTTCACTTGATATTGTATATTTTTTACCATTCATTCACTTACTCTCATTTTTCAATATGGAAGTTATTGTCATTCACGTCGATGGATACATATACAATACGCAACGCTTTCTTAAAACTTTTCTTAGTTAGTCAAAAAATTTCATAATTATTGCTCTTGAATTTCGGCGGAAGAGTGGCATGTTTTTTTTTTAATTTAACACCAGCAACAAACCTATTATATTGCATATTGTTTTCTATGCTATTCCTAATTTAAAATATTAGAAAAGGAAATCGCACATTTCCATGTAAGCACGAGGACTGTTAAGCATACATTTAAAAATAGTTCCTCACCAATTTCATATTCGGCTGTAAATTATGCCTCAGGAATGTGTGGACACCAGACATGCTTTAAAGTCCTTTCATTGAGCACTCAATTTTATTTCATTGTGATTTGCGATCGTAAAAATATTATTTTTCTCTATGGATTATGTTGTGAGACACTCGAGGGATCATTTAGGCAAATTTTCTTTTATTACCATCACTCGTTTTGATGATTTATACCTTGGGCACAAAAGTGTCCAATCTGTAGAGAATTATACCCTTATTTATATATAGTTGTGAGTCGTGAAACTTACTGTTCATTGCCGCAACGATGTCGATCGTACTTGTCATGTCAATCCGCGCAAAAAATATATAGTTGTGATGAATTTTTGAGAGGATCATTTGTGACATTTTACAATACCGTGTATAAAAACTGCACAAGAGAAACCAATTCACATAGAAGAATAATTACGTAATGAATAATTTAAAATGGAACTGATGAGATAGCGGATAGTTTACTTTTGCTGCGTCGTATTTTTTTCCACGCTTTACTTCAGCTGCTACCGGAGCAACTTCCTGTAATATCTAATGGCAAAAAAAGTTTGCAACATATTTTAACTTTTTTGTTCATGTCAGCAGGGGAAACACAAAACTTTAATCGAATAATTTTTTTTATTTTTAATAATTTTCAATTGATTCAATTGAATGTATACGCACGACTCATTTTTGAATACCTTCTACTTTTTCTACCAACAGTAACCTTTTCGCATTAAGTCTTAAGCTGTATTAATCCACAAGATTCTACGAAGTGGAACCTAGTCCATCGGCAGGCAAATTAGCAGAGCGTGAAGGCGCTCCACCGTTTAATGAAGATGTTTGAAAGAAGTGAAAGAAGGTCTTAGTCCCCGGGTGTAAGGAATAGAGCCGTTTTTCCAGGCGAAATGGATTCGAAGATGAAAGAGACCGCGCGCGTGAGAGAGAGAGAGAGAGAAAGAGAGAGGGAGCAACGGGTTATGACAGCGCGATAGAGCAGGAGACGCGAGATGAATCCAGTAATTCTACGGCATGTGTATAATTTGTGACATGCCACCGGAAACTCCCCATTTCGAAGTAAAAAATGATTAGGTACTCCTCGTATAATCGAATCCAATAAATTACAAAAGCCAGCGGCTTCACGCTCACCAACTTACACCAATGTCCCAGCAATCATATATACCAGCTTGTTAATTGGACATATGTCTGGTTCAACACTTTTGTGTCTTCATTAATATTTCTTTACTTTGTCATATTCTACCAGTCACTAACCTTGGATTTTGAATTATGTTAAATGAAAACGTCGAATTAAAAGATAAAAAACAACTCTTACAAGTTTGTGTCATGGAAGAAGAATCCTTTTATAAGTACTGAGGTTTTTCACTTCTCAGTGACAGAAATTCCAGTGTGCAATTCTTTCTTCTGTTGAGTTAGGAGCTAGGACAATGCAGATGGCGTATACGCAGAGACTTGACGCATAATGTTTTTTTAATTAGAGTTGCCTAACTCGCTTCTCAGCTTACCGCCTAGAAAATGTTCTCCCCATGGGTCTAATGAGACCTATTTTTAGAAATTGCAGACTTCCAGCACCAACTGTGATTTCGACGACATATTTTGTCTTCAGTTGCGAAGACTATCTTGTAATTATCCTTTGTCTAAAGCAGACTAAAGTGTTTTGCAAATCCTTCTCAGAGCTATCTTTCAGATCAACGCCATACCTTGAACTAAGTAGATGTTCTTGAATGAAAATTAGAACTATAAATTTGAAACCTCATCTTAAGTTGGCAACTGGCTGAGAAAGCCGGTACAGAATAAACTTATTTCTCGTTTTTACGCGTAAACTATAAAAGTATTGTGCATGAGATATCATATTCTATTGAAGAGTGTAGTTAGCACGAACGTTAATGAGATTTTTCTAATTGTTAGATGAATATTAGGCTTGTCGCATAGAAAGTTTGAGATTTTCGCGAATATATTGCTCGCCCTTTATTGGATATAGAGTCATGAATATGTATGGCAGCTCCTCAGCCTTTCAGCTTCTTCTCTCTTGTTGCCCCTACCCACACCTTTGTCAACCTTCTCTCGCTGGAGTTACCTGCATCTCTCGGAAAAAGTATACCTTCTTCTACCTCCGATCCCGTATTTAGCGAGGCTTGTTCGAAATTCATCAGAGCTGCATTTCGATGAGCTTTAACTCTTCTTTAACCATCAACGGACGCATTTTAGATTTTTTAGAGTAATTCAATTTGGAGATGCGTGCTCCGGACGCATTTAATTAGGAATACATTTGTGTATTAATTTTGGAAGGACATTGATGAAGAAAGTTCGCAAATGAATGAGTTCAGTTTTTTGCATATCTATGCTTCATCAATTCAGTCCATAGATATTGCATTGTGACAACATTTTTGGATTTTTTTTCGAGGATAGTCGGGCTATTTATAATACAAGTGGGTTGTGAATTCTTCCGAAGATATATCATCAGACATATATCAGGGTGGCGGATTCGGCCGACGATTTCTAATTCCCGGTCTTTTTCCGGTTATTCAGGGTCAAGTTTTCCAATTTTCAATTTTTGAAAAGAATACTAAAATTTTCAACAAAAGAATATCATTTTTTTCACAAAAATAGGAACAGTTTAACATAAAATTAAAAAAATCAATTTAAGATAACAAAAAAAAATGGATTTCCAACAAAATAGTTCAGTTTTCAACCATGAAGGCGAATATTGGAACAAGAAGATTAATTTTTAAATAAAAAGAACAATTTTCTAGGACAAAATCGAGGACAAAATACAATGTTTCAACAAAATAGTCGAATTTCAAACTCAAGAAATAATTATCTTCAACCAAAGATGGAACAGTAACATTTTTAGTTTAAAAAAAAACAAACACAAACCTATCATAAGAGTTTTATAGTAAATCAAAGAATCTTCAACTGAAGGAGTTGAGTTTTCAAACAGATGAACTAACTTTTACTCAAAAAGATGAATGTTTAAACGAAAATTGGAACACTCAAATTTAAAATGGAAAAAATTGATGTTAAACTAAATAAATTGATTCTAACTAAAACTATGGAATTTCCAATTAGAATGTGTTAAATTTTTAGCTTAAAAGAAGTTACATGTAACAAAAAAAAACTGACTTTCAAACACATTATTAAATTTTTACACAAAATGATGAAGAATCAAATGAAATTTGAAATGTTTGGGTTAGGTTGTGAAGCAGATGTAGCTGTACTCTGCCATTTAAGTTGTTATTCGACACACTATATTCTTTTGCACACTTTTTTTTGATGGCAACTCAATCAAGATTTATTATGATTTTTATCCTGTTCAACTGAAGTAGTTAAATTTTACACCAGAAAAACGAATTTTTACCTGAAATGATGAAAATTTAATTAGAATAATTCAATTTTTGAATAAAATAATTAATTTTCATCCAAATATACCATTTTTCAACAAAATGGTTGAAATTTGAACTAGAAAAATGAACATTTTTAAACAAAAATGGAAAAGTAACATTTTTGTCTCAAAAAATTAATTTTAAACCAAACATAATGGTTTTTAACTAGATGAATGTTCGACTAAAATGAAGAATATTTAACTTTATAACCGGAATTTTTAACCGCAAAGAAGAATATTTGAATAAGAATCTTAACTTCCGAATAAATAGATAATTTTCTACCAGAAAATCGATTTTTCAAAAAATATGTGAAGTTTCAACGAAATAATTGAATTTTCGATTGAAAAAGAGAAATTTTTACTGAATGGTCGAATTTTGAATATTATCCACCAAAAATGAAACAGTTAAATTTTCATCCGAAGAAATTTATTTTCAAAAAAACTGATGCATTTTCCAGGCATAATTTACGCTTACTCCGAAAGGGATTTAGCTTAATGGTATAATAATAATGATGAAACTCTAACGGGAGTAGATGTATTTTAGGCAAAAAGGTGAATTTTTAAACATAAAGATTGATTTTCTACAAATAAGGCAAATTTTCCACGAAGTACATGAATTCTCAAAGAGATAGCTGAATTTTTAAATTCAAAAATTAATGTTCAACTAAGTATTTGATCTTTCACCAAAAAGAGATGCATTGATTTTTAACAAAGCAGTTACAATTTCAACCAGAGGTGATTTTTGAATAAAAATGATGCAACTTTAAGAAAATTTGATTTTCAACAAATATGTTTAAATTTTTAACAAGACTTGATTTTTGAACTAACAAAGGATGAATTTGCAATGAACAATTTAAACAAGTTTCTCATCATAATTTAGAAATATTCCTTCTTCGGAATACTACTTCTACTATAGAGACTTTAAAAATTCCCGTTCCATGTAAAAAATTCCCTGTTCCAAGTGAAATTATACTTTTTCACTGAAACTCCCTGGCTTGAAATAGAAACTATAATTATTTTTTTAAATTTCCTGTCCCAAGTGAGATAAATGAGGAAAAGCAAATAAAACGTGTTAAATACATTCTTCTTCTCATGAGGTATAGATGTATTTAAATATTTTGAGAATCAGATTGAAGGAACGTTACATTCTTGGAATCAAATGATAAGATACCTTTTTGATTTGTGAAAAGAAAGTGGTCATTCGTCGTTTTTTTTTAGTAGGATTTTGAATAGTCTAGCTTGTTATAGTTGATTTAGAACCAATTACTTTTGGATTGTTCCATTTTCCCAATAGAAAAAGGCAATCATTCAAACAAACAAACACACATTTCTAAAAAATTTCAGTTACATTAATGCCCCAATAAACTGTAAACAGTTTTTGTAAGAAGAACTTCTTCTTGGAAGAAATATTGAACTTCAAATATAATATTCGAAACTCCATACAATTTTACAATGATTCTAACTAATTCACTTGCAAATTCAAGGACTATGTGTTTTGAAAAACCATTTCGTGTTCCATGTGTTGTTGTGCATGTATATTCCAAAACATTCCTTTTGAATTCCATATAAAAAGGTATACAATGTTATTGAAAATCGAAATGATTTATTATTCATTCAAAAATACAAATAATATAGCATAGGTACCTCGTCATAAATTTCGAAACCATGTAATCGGGATTGTCTTTCATTCCTCTGGACCGACGGAAACTATAGTGAATAATATGCGTGATAGGTGACGCTGGCCATGCTTGCATGTGCAGGTAGTCACATTTTGTTTTTAGAAGTGAAATGGCTTTACCATTGCTTTTATATTATTTTGAATGTCATTCTAACATTAAATATAGCTCACTGCTGAGCACTGATGTCTTCGTATTATAATAGTCAAAATTACCAATATTTTTTGCAGTTTCAGCAACACTGAAGAGGAAGACTACTAGAAATAAAGATTAGGTGAAACATTTTTCATTTTTAAAGTTTAGGGAACGCATAAAAGTAATAAATGCAATGGAAAGGCAGTCAAAGATAGCAATGTTATATTCGCGCATGCATATGCATGTATTCACTCCAATCTACAGATAGGAAATACCTAACTGCCAATTAGCAAGGGGAGACCCGGTCAGGGTCCATATTAATGTAACTTAGCCATATAGGACTGACACAGTTTTACACCGTTCTTCACACACCTCTTTTCTAACCTATACTTATGTACAGATAGGCAAATTTTATATTATGTGTTGGAGTTGAGAACAATACCTTATGAGGGCGTGAAGATCACGAGTCGTATGTCTCTCTTGTGTGGAAACGATTTTTCGACCTTTTTTTTTGTATCTTCGAAGATTTACATATTTACATATACCTTATCTGTTTCTAATTTTTGCCCAAGATCATAATCGCTGCATAAGATTTTACCTCTTATAAATTACAGCACCGCTTTAGGATTGATAAAAGTACCTCTTTCACAGTAGTTATGTTAATTGTTATGAATTAGATTCGACTGTAAACTTTCCTTTATATCGTGACATACTCCAAGGATAGGGTAGATCAGCTGGTATTCCTGTTAATTAGAAGTAATTACTGCAGTTAGAAATGGTTTGTTAACATTGGAAAAAGGAGAGTCTTAGAATAATTTTCATCAACATAGAAGAAGGTTTTACAATAGCATTTAGAACATGAATTTCAATATTATTTGCCGTTGAAAAACTTATGGAGAATGAGTGAAAGAGGGAAAATAATTTTGCAAAAGGTAAATCAAGTTCTTTACAAAGTGAAAGGGGTGACAAAAATTTTACAACCCTGACAATTGCTCAAAATATAATTATAAGCATAATAGCATGAATATTTTAACAAATTAGGAAACCTTATAGCCTGATTCGTATTTCTCCTATATATCATAGTTCGCCTATGTTATCCTCAAAATAAAAAACGATATTTCGTGTCTGGCAATGTCTCATATTATTGGAAATTCTACTATACTAGGCCTGAAGCAGCTGTAAAGGGGTTTGTTTAAAAAAATTGCGAGGTCGCAGACAGTGAGTTCGTTATTAAGTCAATGTTCAAAAAATTGATAAATTTCTGCTTCAGAGAATTGAAAATCACGATTGATAGAGAATCTGCCGTACGACAGAGGGGAAGGAGGGGTGGAACCAGTAGAAGCAAGATGCAGGTGCATCGTACATCTCTGGACGCAGATCGCCGACGTGGATTTATTTGGCGCGAGAACCCCTCGACGCTGTTTCTCCGTGCGATTCTTCGTTGTTTCGCCGCAGCCGGCTCTCTGAATTCCAAATGCTACGATTTTAAGGGGAGAAGAATTGGGAGAAAAAGAGGCGCGATGAAGGTGCTGGAGGGGAGAGGAGTGACGGGGATTGATATAAAAAAGAAGAAATAGAGAAAAAAAGAGAAAGAATCCAGCCTCGGGAGCGATTCGGATCAGAATTCGAGGAACATTTGTGTCGCCGCCGCTATCCACTTGAAATTTAGGAATCCGCGTCAAGATCAACCGCAGACTAACATCCTGCGCTTTAGTTAGTCGCACGGACCGTTTTTGTAAAAGTTTTTAGGGGAACTCAAGACGAATCTTTCTAATTAGTTCTTGTTATAATGAGATAAGATATATCTGTCATTTGATTGTTGATTGACCAATTAGCGGAAGCTCAAGATGGAAACTCGAGATTGATACTCAAGCCAGGTAGGAGGGTCATTCTTACAGGCCAATGATAATGATATTGTTCCATATCTAATGATCATTCATTTATCATTCAATGGAATGGTTGATTTGTTTTCTAGCTGCATAATCTTGAGTATATTGAAAATATGCAATAATGAGCTGTACTGCATACGATCGTGAATCATAATAGTTCTCGTGTAAGTTAATTAATTTAATTTTCTCATACATCTTCATTTACGCAAGTCTGAAATTAAAATTTGTGATTAATGATATTTTGAAGAAGTATAATTAGCGTATCGAAAGTCTTGAAGAGTGGAGGAAAGTTAATATATGTATGTAAAGTTGCAATAATTGGTAACCACAAAATAAGCAACTTTTAATGTAGCTGTCGATTGTTCAAGGCTTTGGCATTTTATGTTGTAACTCCTAACTCGCCATCAGAGTTGCTGCCTTCTAGGATTTTTTGAAAAAACTTTTGCTTTAATTCTCTCGGCAATAGAAAGTGCAGACCCTGCAAGAGGCACTGGGGCTATTACATCACTCGATCTAATCTACAGGTTAAACGTTAAACGATCGTGCCCATTTCATCTCGTGATCTACTAGACATGTCTTAAAGAACCAACTGAATTAAATAGATGTTTATCACTCTCATCGACAAATTTAGGTCACATTCGATCCAATTAATTATAGAAAAGTTATCCTCGAAATAACAATGGTAAACGATTGAGGTGTAGCGATTAATGTACAATTGTACAGTGTAACGACGACGTAACAACGGTTTCGGAAGATATAAAACTTATGAAAAGCGTGAACCCCTAGCAGCTGTGAATTCACCCACGCTCTTTCCCCTAAATATAAATACAGCGCATATATGTACTTTACTTTTGCGTTTTTCTTCTGGGATCGGAAAATTTTAGCTCAACCGGACCCGGAACTTTTTCGGGTCCCTGCTTTTTTAGAAATCCTTATTACCCGTACCTGACCGGGAGATTACAATTTTTTAATGTTCCGGGTCTGAACTGGACCCTTGCTGTATTTATATGTACCCAGAAAGTTCAGAACGTGGAGGTTCCTATCCCTAGATTATTCCCGCGTCCAAGCTGCAAAATGTACTTTCGCCGTTCTGTTCAGGGGGGTATCAATCCTCGGATCTCATTTACAGTACAAATTAGTTGTAGGCCGGACCTGCGTTCTTAATGGGCTCGCAGCACGCAAAGAGGTTAGGTTTAATGAAGACCGCGTGTTGGCCGTGACGAACTGTAGCTGTGCAAAGACGCCAAGCCGTTAGTGTAATACTTGGTACCACGTACGGTTCCAACAATATCCAACTCTGAATGCGAGTTAAACGAAGATTTATGCCGCGCCACGTAAATATAAACAACAATATGCAATCTCGCTTCATTTTCCAGCCGGTTCTCGCGCGAACCAATGCGAACTAATAAGCAGCGGACCGGACAAACACTTTGCTCCTTTTTCCCTTCTCTCAGGCGACTTGGATCGGCTCAAAGTGTAACGGAGTTTCAATTTTAACTATACAAGGGGCAGTCCTTGGAATTCGTTTAATGAGTCTCAGAGTTGGATTTATTTACCATTTTCGATTTGTAAATGTCAATGAGCTCTCTATGCGTACCGTGACCACCTTGCGAGGATCGACGGCAACAAAACGTCAACGCGTCAATTCCTTGTAATTTTCAGCCGTCGACTTGTAATGACAGTAGCTGCTTAATGCGTATTTCATTTAATCTATGCCCATGCTACATCGCTGATTATAATCAAATTAGCTTTACTTCTTCCCATTTTCAACGATTTTTTTATACAATGCGTGGCATTGGAACCTCAGTGTGAGTCCGGGAACAAGAGACAATAAAATCTCGGAGGGGAGTCTAAACGGGGGGTCTTGTTGAATTCGAATTTTGAATGTCAGCGCGGTTGCATCATGGCCATGGTAGTTTCGAGATTGGATGACCAGATACTGCAAAGTCAAAGGTGATTTGGGTTCAAATGTTTTATGAAGATGTCTATTCCGGACTATAACTTCATCATGGGGAAATATTCGTACATGTCACTGCATGTAAGATTTCTTTAGTATAATTTACGTTTCATTGAAAATAAAAACATAATAAAGATTTAATCTGGAGAAAGATAAGTCGACGATTTTGAGTCATACAACGCGTCAGTTTTGAATGATAGTATATAATACTGTTTCTTCCAGACTGTTCGAGCATATAAGAAGAAAATCGCTCCAGTACAGACTGAGGCTACTTGGTGGGTACCTATCACCACTACGTAGCGCGTCCCCAGGTTGCGGATAGAGGGAAGGCCCCTGAGGTTAAC
>WSXT02132035.1:0-24797 GCA_011762715.2 Neuroterus valhalla
TCAATACCGTAATAATAATTCTCACCAAAAATCTGTTACGAGCGTTACAGATTTAACTCGACAGATCGATAGATCTCTGGATTACGGGTAATTAATAGCCGCATGTGCTTCCGATTTGCTGGCAATGTGTCATTGAGTCATTGAAGAAAAAAAGAGAAGCAATGAGGTGCACCTGTTGGGATCGACGTCAGCTCCTACAGGTGTTCACATTGCAGGTTACATGGGAACCTAGCGGTATTCATAGCAGGATGGATTTTAATTTTACCTTCAGAGGGATTACAGATGAGGCAATTAGGCTCATAATTGTTTCTTATCTTATTTTATTCGTTTAGATTTAAAAACATTTTTTTTTTCTAAACGCATCAGTGATATTATGAAATTCTGAAGGACAGAGTGGAAATTGAATAATTTATTATTTATATAAGTAATATTCAATAACAGCAATCCGTAACATTAAAGTACTCACACACACTCTAAATTAAGAAAAATGTTTGTTTGTTCTGAAGGAAGGAATTTGTTGAATTGCAGCTTATTTCCTTTAATCACTTTTTGTAAGAAATGAAAGGAAAATATTTGAAATCATTTAAAGGAATTAATAACGATTACCAAGAGTTGGGAAAATTCAGAACGATTCACAAGCATTTGACAAATTTGCTGTACTTAATTCTATTAACAAATAATTTAAAACAATCACCAAAAAAAAAATAGGAATTAATTGAAAATTCGACAGGAATTCAAAACAAATTCAAAAAATTCAAGATATCTTAAGAACAATTAAAAACGATTCGCAGAACTTGAAATTATTCTAAACAATTCACAAGAATTGAAGATGATTCGAAACAATTAACCATAAAAAACAATTTCAAATTCTGTAATGAACTTGAAAATGATTCAAAACAATTCGAGACATTCCACAAGACTTGCAAAAATTGTGAACAATCTAAGAAACTTCAAAACAATTTACGAGGCTTTAAGAGCATCTACATCGGATAAAAAAAATTCACAAGGCTTCAACAAAACAATGCGAAGGTCTTCAAAAGAATTCAAGGGAATTCAGAAGAATTGAAGAAAATTTTAAACAAATCACAAAACTTACGGAAAACCAAAAACGATTCAGGAGTTTCTCAAAAAACTCACGATAATTAAGAACAATGAAAAAAGATTTATTGATGATTCAGGAGAATTCAAGATAATTCGAAACAATTAACCAGAAAAAAAATAATTTTCAATAGACTTGAAAATGATTCCAAACAATTTAAAACATTCTAGAAGAATTTGAAAAAGTTCAATACAATTCACAAGAATAATGAACAATTCAAAACAATCCAAGAAGCTTCTAAACAATTTACAAGGCTTTTAGAGCATCCAAATCTATATCTGTAATATAGATATAGATTGAAATCATGTAAGCCATTATTCTGGGCCTGGGGCCGAATAAAAACTCTTTCATACATACATCATACAACAACTCGAAAGAATTCAGAAGAATTGGAGAAAATTTTAGGCAGTTCACAAAACTTAAAAAAAACTAAAAACGATTCAGGAGTTTCTGGAAAAACTCAAGATAATTAAAAATAATCTAAAAAAATTGCTAAATGATTCACAAGAATTTAAGGTAACTCAAAACAATTAACCAGAAGAAAAATTTTGTAATGGATTCGAAAATGATTCTAAACAATTTTAAACATCTCAAAAAATTCCGAAAGAAATAAAAACAATTCACAAGCCTAAGAAACGATGCAAAACAATCCAAAAAGCTTCTAAACAATTTACAAGGCTTTTAAAGCATCCAAATCGATTTAAAAAATTCACAAGGCTTGAAAAAAACAATGTGGAAGACTTCAAAACATTTCGAGAGAATCCAGAAAAATTGGAAAAAATTTTAAACAAATCAAAAAACTTACAAAAAAAATAAAAACGATCCAGGAGTTGCTTGAGAACTCACGATAATTAGAAATAATAAAAAAAGATTTCTAAACGATTCACAAGAATTAAAGATGATTTGTAATAATCGAAACAATTAACCAGAAAAAAAACTTCAAATTCTCTAATAAACTTGAAAATGATTCCAAACGATTCAAAATATTCCGCAAGAATTTGAAAAAATTCAAAACAATTCACAAGACTTGAAAGAATTCAAAACAATCTGAGAAGCTTCAAAACAGATTACAAGGCTTTTAGAGCATCTACATCGAATAAAAAAAAATTCACGAGGCTTTGAAAAACAATGTGAAAGACTTCAAAACAATTCGAAAAAATTCAGAAGAATTAAAGAAAATTTGGAACAAATGACAAAACTTTGAAAGAAAAACTCAAAACGATTCCGGATTTTCTGGAAAAACTGAAGATAATTGAAAATAATAAAAAAAATATTTTATTATTTTTTTTATTATTAAAAAAATAATCTTTGAATCTCGTGAATCTTTATCTTTGATTCACCAGAATTAAAGATAATTCGAAACAATTAACCAGAAAATAGAAAAAAATTTAATGAACTTGAAAATGATTCCAAACAATTCAAAACGGTCTAAGAAGCTTCAAAACAATTTGCGAGGCTCTTAGAACATCTAAATCAAATCAGAAAAAATCCACAAGGCTTCAAAAAAACAATGTGAAAGACTTCAAAACAATTCGAGAGAATTTAGAAGAATTTAAGAAAATTGAAAGCAAATCACAAAAATTACAAAAAACTAGAAACGATTAAAGGGTTTCTGGGAAAACTCACGATAATTAGAAATAATAAAAAATTATTTCTTAACGATTCACGAGAATTCAGGAAATTGTGCTAGGTTCCTAAACCTAAAAAAAAACTATTCACCAGACTCGAGAAAAATCAAGGAGAAATAAAAGCGATTCAAAAGGCATACAAATATTTACAAACAATCCAAAAGAATCTGATGAATTCCTGAAGACCTCAAGAGAATTTTAAATATTTGCAAGAATATTGAAAACAAATAGAGAAAGTTCAGAACATAATCGAAAATGAAAAACATTCTAGAACAATTTTCGACATTCCGGATAAATTAATAAGACTTTCGAACAAAAATTGAGAACAATTCAAAAAAATTTGAAAAATTCTCAGTACCTAATGATAAAAACACATAATTTAAAGCAACTACCATTGGGTAGAATATTGAAAACAACTGAAGTAGAATGACAAAATTAATGAAAACTTAAAAATCCGGTGGAATTAATAGGACTTTGGAATTATACAGAACCATTTACAAGACATCAGAACCATTCAAATAATTGATTGAAAATTGAGATGACTCCAGAAAATCTCAAAAGAATTTAGAAGATTTACATGATTTTGAAATATTGAAAAAGAATTCAAAACAATCTAAGAAACTAGAAATTATTTCATTCAATTTTGGAAAATTTAAAAGCCTTCCAAATAATTGAAGAAATCAAGAGCATTCGAAGTGAATTCGTAAGATTACAAAACATTTCACAATCACTCAAAACAATTTATGAGACTATAAGAGAATTTGGAAGAGATCGAAAAAATTCAAGCCGATTCAAAGGAATTGAAACAATTTGCAAGACTTCAAAACATTTTCAAACAATCTTCACGATTTCGAACCATCTTAAAAGAGTTAACAAGACTTGAAAATAATCCCAAAGCTCCCGGAGAAATTTTGGACAACTTATAGGAGTTCGAACAATTTGAGACAATTTAGGAAATTCAAAACAATGCACGGAACAAATCAGAAACCTTACAAGAAATTTCTTAAAAATCACAAGGATCTTAAAAACTTCAGAATATTCCAGAACATTGAAGACGGTTTCCGAACAATTTACAAGAATTCGAAGAAATGGAAAATAATCCAAAACGATTTCCAGGACTGCGGAACCTTCTGGAAATATTTTTAAAAATTTACAAACCTTTAAAGAAACAAGGTGGAATTGAGAACAATTTTAAAAACTTGGGGGAAAATCAGAAGCCTTAAAAATAATCCCATACAATCCAGAACAATTTACCAAAAAAACACTTATAATGAGGGCAAGGGTTCATATCCCACTTCTGAAAAAAATAATTTGATAAGCTTGAAAAAATTCAGGACAAATTAGAATAGTTCTTGAGATTTGGAATGAATCTAGAACAATTCGAAACAGTTAACAAGATATAAAAAAATTCGAAGCAATATAAAAGTCTCAAAAATAATTCGAAACAATCTACCCTAGAAAAACTTCTAATGCTTCAATAAACTCGAAATAATTTAGAACAATTTAGAACAATCCGAAAGACTCAAGAAAAATTGAGAACAATTCAGAGGAATTGACAAGAATCCATAAAAACCTTGAAACAATTTACAAGGATTAAAGAGAAACAATACACTAAACTCAAAGAAAAAAATTTAGAAATTCGTAAGAATAAAAAAAATGAAACCAATCACACAACTTGTGAAAGAATTCGAAACGATTCACAAAATATCAGGAGAATTGGAAAGAATTGAAAAGAATAAGCGAAACATGAAAAAATAATTGAAAAGGAATGAAAAAACTACGTTAACCCTCACAAGACTTTGAGAGATTCAAAATGATTCAAAATCATTGGAAAAAAGCATTCGAAACAATTCACAAATCTCAAGAAGGAATTGAAAACAATTAAGAAGGATCCTAAACAGTTGAAGAGACTTTAAAAAAAATCAGAAGCCTATAAAACATCTGCAGATAATTCCAAACAATTTACGGGAATCATTCCAGCTAATTCTGAAAAATTCCTAATACTTCAAAATGTTTGAAAACAACTCTAAACAATTCTCAACACATAAGAACATTTTGAATGAATTGATAAGAATTTGGAAAAATGATCTGAATATTTTTTATCAAAGAAATTCGCATTGTTTATAATTTCTGTTTAACTGTAGTGAATTCTGTTGGATTCGAAATTGTTTCGGAGTCTTGCGCATCGTTTTAAATCATTCTGAATTCGGTTGAATTTTTTTATACCATTTGAATTACTTCTTTTTTTCAGCTGTATAACTTCTGAGAGGTATTGTACATTTTTTTGCATTATTGTGAATTAATTTGTATTGTTTTGAATTCTTTTCACCCCTCCTAATCTTCTTCCAATCTTCCTGAATTGTTCTGATTGTTTCAACTCATTCTGAATTCTTCGGAATTTTTATCAGGTAATTCAAATTGTTCTGAATTTCTGCTTTTGGAATTATTTAGGACTCTTTTTGGTTTTTTTTTTTTTTTTTTGATACTCTGGAACTCTTCTGGATTCCTTCGAATTCTCGGGATTCTTTTTCTAAATCATTTGAATTGTTCTGAATTTTTTTCAAGTATTCGGAATCGCTGAGAAGTCTTCTACATTTTTTGGATTTTTCCAGTTATTAAAAAATCTTCTTGATTGTTTTGAATTCTCTTGAAAACTGCAAAATTTTTCAATTTAGTTAGATAATTATAGGATTTTTTCTGTTCTGAGAGTGCAGTTGCAACTATCCTGACCTATAATG
Source organism: Neuroterus valhalla (assembly GCA_011762715.2). Taxonomy (NCBI): domain Eukaryota; kingdom Metazoa; phylum Arthropoda; class Insecta; order Hymenoptera; family Cynipidae; genus Neuroterus; species Neuroterus valhalla. The sequence continues at coordinate 5,466 of WSXT02132035.1, forward strand.
AGATTTTTCATAACTTTTATTATTGTGAAAATTCATAAAGGTGAAATTGCCAATTTTGCTACTTTATGTTTACGCGAAAATCTTCTGATTTTTTCTGAGTTTTTTTTAATTGTTCTGAATTATTCTGAACTCATTGGAATTTTCTTGAAATCATTTGAATTGTTTTGAATTTTATATAAGGCTTTGGAATTGTTCAGAATTCTGTTTTTTTTTGGCATTGTTCTCAATTATTTTGAAGTTTTATTAATCGCTTCGACTCCTTTTGAGCTTTCTGAATCCTTTCTATCCTTCTAAGTTCTTCAGATTTTTTCAGAACCATTCAAATCGTTTCGAATTTTTCTGAAGTCTTTGAATTTGTTTAAAAATTATATTCATTCTCTTTGCATTTTTCTTAATTATTTGGAATTCTCGTCAATCACTTCGAATTATCTCGGCCTCTCTTTGATCCTTTCGAATCCTCCATCCTACGAATTTTCTTGAAGTAATTCAAATCTTTCCGAATCTTTCTTAAGTCTTCATAATTGTTTTGGAGTTTCGAACATTTCTTCGAATTTTTCACATTTGATTTAAAGTTTTGTGAATTGGTTCGAATTCTCTTAGGCTCTCTTGAATTCTTTCAAATTCTTCTCAATTCTTCAGATTCTCTGAAATTCATTCAAATCGTTTCGAATATTTTTTGTGTCTATGAAATTGTTGAATGTTTCGTATATTACTCCAGATTCTTTCCAATTGTTTCAAAGTTTTTCAATTGTTTCGAATTCTCTCGGTTGCCCTTGAATTCTTTGGAATTCTGCTCGATTCTCCAGATTTTCTTGAAGCCATTCAAATCGTTCCGAATCATTCTTAACTCTCTGGAGTTGTCTAGAAGTTTTATTAATCTCTTTGCTTTTTTTAAAATTGTTTAAGAGTCTTGTAAATTGCTTCAAATTTTCTTTGGCTCTTCTTATTCCTTCCGAATCCTTCTCTATCCTATGAATTTTTCTGAAGTCATTCAAATCTTTTCGAATCTTTCCTAAGTCTTCAAAATTTGTTAAAAGTTTCAATCGTTTCTTCGCATTTTTCACAACTGTTTTAAAGATTTGTGAATAGGTTCGAATTCTCTTCGGTTCTCTTTAATTCTTTCGAATTCTTCTCAATTCTTCAGATTCTTTCAAAGTCATTCAAAACGTTTCGAATGTTTTTTATGTCCATGAAATTGTTGAATGTTTTGTATATTTCTTCGAATTCTTCCCAATTGTTTCGAAGTTTTTCAATTGTTTCGAATTCTCTCGGTTGCCCTTGAACTCTTAGGAATTCTGCTAGATTCTCCGGATTTTCTTGAATTCATTCAAATCGTTCTGAATCCTTCTTAAGTTTCTAAAATTATCTAGAAGTTTTATTTATCTCTTTGCATTTTTTCAAATTGTTTAGGAGTCTTGTGAATTACTTCGAACTCTCTCGAGCTCTCTTTAATCCTTTCGAATCCTTCTCAATCCTTCGAATTTTTCTGAAGTCATTCAAATCTTTTCGAATCTTTCCTAAGTCTTCAAAATTCGTTAAAAGTTTCAATCACTTCTTTGCTTTTTTCACAACTGTTTTAAAGTTTTGTGAATTGGTTCGAATCCTCTTCGGTTCTCTTTAATTCTTTCGAATTCTTCCTAATTCTTCAGATTCTTTCAAAGTCTTCCGAATCGTTTCGAATGTTTTTGTATCTATGAAATTGTTGAAGGTTTTGTTTATTTCTTCGTTTTCTTTTCAATTGTTTGAATGTTTTTTCAATTGCTTTCAGGTCTCTCGGTCTCCCAGGAATTCTTCGGAATTCCGCCTAATTCTTCGGATTTTTCTGAAGTCATTCAAATCGTTCCGAATCCTTCTTAAGTCTCTGAAACTGTCCTGTGTCCAATGATGAGTTTTTTTAGCAGTTTTTGTTCAGATGAAAACTAATATGGCCGAAATCGTTACACTTTTAACTTTATATGCTCATGTAAAATAACGCATAATAACAAATCGAAATACGGACGACTAAAAAATACTAGGAAATAGAGTTCCCGGCACTGTAAAATTTTTTATTTTTTTTATTTTTCGGAATGTAAAATACTCCCATTCAAACAATTGAAATTTTTCTCACTCAATTCTATTTATCTACAAAAGAATAATCAAATTGATCAACCTTTTTTTACAATTTGAAATGTATATATTTCTCTCATTATTGCTCAAATTCGAAATAACAATAATTTCTAAAAAATACTCATCAATGAAATTCTTGATTGAAAAATGTGCACATTATTTCTAAAAAAATGGTATTTTTTCTAATACTATTGCTATTCGAAAGTGAAACAATAATTCGAGAGAATATATGATGAATTGTTGGAAAAATTCTCACCACTGAAATATTCAATAATTATAATATTAATGAATAAATATGACTGATACAAGAAAAAGGCATTTTTAGGAATTTCCCAGTTGTACCTTCAATAACGGATCTAAAAAATTTCTTGCGCATACAACGCTCATTCTAGAAAAAAAAAACCAAATCCGTTAAAAATTACGGAAAATGAATTTTTGTGAACAGTAGATTAAAGATATTCCCAGGCCTATTCAGATTGGGAAGAGTGATATAATTGTATATTTATATAATTTGTTATAATAGTCAGCAGTGTCATATCCGGTCTACCTAAGATATATGCAGCATAACGGCAGAAGCGGCTCCGGAAATTTCGACTTTTTAATCATGCTCTTTCTCATGGAGAGAACTAAGTTATCAAGATTTAAGCTCGGAAATCTGGAACAAAATGAAAAAATTGTCAATAAATTCTATTTTAACAATAAAAATTGTTGGTTAATACTGACAAGCATTTATATGTGATAATTATGAACTAATAAATTTCATTATTACAACTATTATAATTAATACTTTACGAATCGATAACTTTTTTACTAACAAGACTATTATACTATTTTCGATTACATAAATATTATTGATCCCTTTTATAAATTATTGATACAAGTTTCAATTGGAACAAATGATCAGTGCGTCCCTTTTTCAAAAAACCTGAATGAATATAATAAAATAGAAATAAGAACATAGTAAGAATGTTTTTCGTTTGTGCAAATTTAGGAGCAGGAAGTCTTTGTTTATGACAGAAGACTGTTGAATCTAAAAAACATAATGTGTTTAGATTATCATTGTACAAAGTAGTATCATTCATAGTCAATAAGATACGAAAAATTGACGATGTTTTAAGATTTCTAAACATATTTATTTATTCGCTGAAATTGAAGGTAATTGACAAAGAAATATTTCCACAAATAAATCAGAAGTCAATCTATATATGAAGGTAGAATAATTCCGGGTAGAAAAGGTAGGCGAGGGAGTTATATTAAATAACCTCTAAAAAACTATTCGAAGCCAGAATGGATGCGATGATTTTCAAGGAAACATATTATAAAACTAAAAGAAAATTATTGATGTGACATTGTGGTAAATGTACAATCAACAGGGAAACATCCTGGTTTGTTTAGGACAATACTAGTCTCATTTTTTATGAATAATTCCCGAATAACACACAAAAGTTTTCCAAACGTTTTTAAAACGTTTTCTGGCAAACTAAAAACGTTTGGCATTTTCGGTAAAAAAAACTTTTCGAAAACGTTGGATACTTCTGCTGATTTTTGAGACTAAAGTGAAGGAAACTTTTCAAAAACGTTTTACGAACGTTTACAAAACGCTTGACCAATAAAATTCTGAGTGACTACAAATTCAACACGTATTTCAGACGTTTAAAAATTTTTGGAAAAATTTAAAAAGAAATTTTGTAAACGTTCAAAAGAAGTTTGAGAAACTTTCGAGGAGTGAAATTTTGAACGATCGAAATTTCGACCTTATTCCGAACGTTTTGTAAACGTTGAAAAGAAATTTTATAAACGTTGAAAAGAAGTTTGAGAAACATTAGAGGAGTGAAATTTTGAACGATCAAAATTTTGACCTTATCCCAAAAGTTTAAGAGAAATTTTGTGAACGTTCAAAAGAAGTTTGAGAAACGTTGGAGGAGTAAAATTCTGGACGATCGGAATTTCGAACTCATTCCAAACGTTTTGTAAACTTTCGAAAGAAATTTTATAAACGTTAAAAGAAGTTTGAAAAACATTAGAGGAGTAAAATTTTGATTTTATTTCAAACGTTCAAAAGAAATTTCATAAACGTTTAAAAGAAGTTTGAGAAACATTGGAGGAGAGAAATTTTGAACGACCGAAATTTCGACCTTATTCCAAACGTTTGGTAAACGTTTAAAAGAAATTTTTTAAACGTTCAAAAGAAGTTTCAGAAACGTTGAAGGAGTGAAATTTTGAACGATCGAAATTTCCATCTTATTCCAAATATTTTACAAACGTTCAAAAGGAGTTTGAGAAACGTTGGAGGAGTGAAATTTTGAACGATCGAGATGTGGACCTTATCCCACACGTTTCGTAAACGTTTAAAAGAAATTTTATAAACGTTCAAAAGGAGTTCGGGAAACGTTGAGGGAGTGAAATTTTGAACGACCGAAATTTCGACCTTATTCCGAACGTTTGGTAAACGTTTAAAAGAAATTTTATAAACGTTTAAAAGAAGTTCCAGAAACGTTAGAAGAGTGAAATTTTGAACGATCGAAGTTTCGACCTTATTCCAAACATTTTGTAAACGTCTAGAAGAAATTTTATAAACATTCAAAATAAGTTCGAAAAACATTTAAGAAACGTTAGGGGAGTAAAATTTTGAACGATTAAAATTTCGAACTTATTCCAAACGTTTTGTAAACGTGTAAAAGAAATTTTATAAACGTTCAAAAGAAGTTCGAGAAACATTTAAGAAAAGTTTGAGGAGTGAAATTTTGAACGATCGAAATTTCGACTTTATTCCAAACGTTTTGTAAACGTTTGAAAGAAATTCCATAAACGTTCGAAAAAAGTTTGAGAAACATTCAAGAAACGTTTGAGAGGCGAAATTTTGAACGATCGAAATTACCTTTTCCCAAGCGTTTTGAAAACGTTTGGAAAACGTTTAATCAAAACATTTATTCGATAGATAGCGTGATCTTTATCGCAAGTGGCAGGATACTAGGGTGATTACAATATATGTATATATATATATATATATATATATATATGTGTGTATGTCTGACGTTCCAGAAAATTTTGGATTATCCAAAATGTGCGAAGGCATCCAGCGTTTTGAAAACGTTTTTCCACAAAAATTTACAAATGTTTTGCAGTTTGACAGAAAACGTTTTCAAAACGTTTTCAAGGCGTTCGGTGTAATACGGGTTATGGACAGACATATGCCACTTTTTAGGTTAAACTGTATAAGAGATTTTGAGGTTAAGTTATGTCATCTGATATTTCTGGGCGTTAAAATTTATAATCTTCAAATTTTAATATGAGAAATTAGACTGCATTTTCTCCCCTGTTCTAATAAATCTTTTCCGAAGTTGATCTTTTATATTCATTCGGCTTCCAATGACTAATTTTATTATTCTTTATATCGATGTCAAAATTCTAAGATTCAGGACAAGCAATGAAATTTCATGGGACATTTAGGGATTGCTGTGGATTATATGGTGTCTTAGAGAATTGCAAACATTTTTAAACTTCTGAAGTAATCATGAACGATGTGTGAAATTTTGAAAGGAGGATTTCAAAAGTTTAAGGGATTTTTTTCAAAAGTTTTTCGGGATCGAGGGATTATAATTTTAAGGGACTAAAAGATTTTCAAGGATTCCAGAGTTTTTAGGGTATTTAAAAAAATTTCAGAGATTTCAAGGTTCTATATCAGATTCAATAGATTATGGAATTCATTGAATTATATCCTAGATATGTGCGGTGATGCGGAAAGGATCATCCTACTCGGAAACATGAATGGCTGGATTGAATCCAACGCAAGAGTACAGACATTTGGTGCTTGATCATTTTGGGGGACTAATAACGAACAGCAACCGTAGAAAATTGAATAACAGATACTTGGAAAAATTTTTATTTAATAAAAATACATGGTTAAGGCATAAAATGATACACATGTTTGTCAAGGATGGAGGTGAAGAAGTCATATTAAAATTGGAGCAGACGCGAGTCGGAGCAGAGAATCTAGAGAAGCCAGAAGTCCAAAAAGTATAAGTTGAAGATAATGCGCAATAGAGTATGTAGAGGATAAAGGATGGACCGAGTTATGGAAAGAAGGGATAGTAAAACCAATATTCAAAGAAGGCAAAGGAGAGGAGGTTAACGATTATAGGGGAGTGACGCCAATGCCCACCTTGCTTATGTTATATGTAACGGTATTATTGGAGGAATTGAGGGAAGAGGTTAAGGAAATATAGATGGTGTACCAAATTAGACGAGGTTTAGGGAAGGGATAGGGAGTTAAAAGGGAGGAAGGAGAGAACAGCTACGTTCTTGGATTCAGAGGCGTTATTCGATTCTCTGGACCGGAAAGGCACAAAAATTTGATGGTAAAAAAAAGAGATAAAGGAAGGTCTAAAAGAGTTCCAGAAATTTTAGGTAGGATAAAAAAACATGGTACAGGTAATAAAAAAGAACATGATCGAGTGAGAGACAGTTTGTTGTTGGTGAGAGAAGTTAGACAAGGGTTTTCTCTGAGTCAAATTTTTTTTAATATCGTGAATTGGACGGAGAATTGGAGAAAGAAGGGTGGTTACAGGAACGATATGTTGGATGGACGCTAAAAGTGGATTAGAGGATACTGGAAAATAGTGAGGAATGAAGCACACATTCGGAAAAGCTATTAGAGGGGAGGGCAAGAGAATTCGGGGAAAGTTGAATAGATAAGAGGGAAGGGCAAAAGGGAAGAAAAGACAATTACTAGAAAGATGAGAAAAGTTTAAGGAGTTGAAATATAATTATAGCATAAGATCATAAAAAAGAAAGGACTACCTAAGTATTAAAAAAGCAGGTAGGGAGAGAAAAAGTGAGTAACAATAGTAGGATTTAGATTAGGAAACGAGGTCAGTGAAGTGATGTATTGGAAAAAAGGAGAAAAGAAAGTGCAGATTATGCTGATGGGAAGAGGAAATCTGCAAGGATAAATGGAATGGTTGAATGAGAAGAAAGGAAGACAGGGGAGGATGGCGAGAAAGTTTTAAGGAATGTTTTGGAGGGGGAGGGATGAGAGAAGAATAGATGAAGGACGTAGAGGAAGCTATATTACTCCTGACATGATTGAGGGCGAAGAGAGATACTCGTTAGTGTGGCTGAGTGGAGCTATTGACCTGCGTGCTGTAAACGGCAAAGTTCCAAATGATTGAAGAAAAATGATTTTCGTTCGAATTGAAAAGGATGAGGTCGATGAAGGAGTCTGTGCCAATTGTATAGCAACAAGTCTACTTAATACTGTGCGTACAGAAAATCGCATAGAAAAGTTTGAGGGTAAACAATAAAGTTTGTTGTGCTTTTGTTGATCCGGAAAAGCTTTTTACAGAGTAGATAGAGTTGAAATTTAGGAATTTTCAAAACAGTATGAGACAAATGGTTGGCTTCTTGAAGAAGTATAAGCAATAAAGTAGTTTTGTAAGTGTAAGAGTACATGGACAACTGAGTGATTGGTTCGATATTAAGCAAGGCGTGAGGCAAGGATGTTCGTTTAGGCTTAAATTGCGACATCACATTCTGTGTTCACACCCAACATGACGAACGTAAACAAGACGTAGACGTACCAAGAAAAGGGTAGGAGTAAAGGAAAAGTGGTTAACAGGCAATTCCTGCGAACAAAGTGCAGTGAAACGCTGATGGACAAAGTAGGTAAGGAGTTGGTTTTTGAAGAATGAATGATGAACAATAAACAAAACAAGTTTATTAGGGTAAGGTGAATGGTAACATACTCAGAGGTAGACCAAAAAAAACTACAAAATGACAACACAAGATCTTAGATACTGACCCTTCTTTCGGAGAGTTGACTTAAATTGATCATCGATGGAGAAAAAAAAGAATGAGGTTTCTAGCAACGAGGAGACATGTTGATAAACTTGATGATGCGTAATCAGTTATATAAAAATACGAAACTTCTGACGAATCGGGAAAGAGTGCGATAATCTTAGTCAGGAGGTGTTCGAGCAGGTATTAATAAACCAATCGCAGCTACCTTTCGTCTTGTTAGCAATCTATCCTACTGTACAATCGGTAAGAGCGCTTGTAAATAAGAAAAATTGACATGGCCCCTTGGCATTTCATTCGGAATGGATTTACGGGCCAAGCGATGAGTTAGGGGTCAGGGGCCATGGCAAGTGACGTCATTGGAGACGATCGGCGCTTGTGTTCAAGACGACCTTGGAGGCCACTTCGATATGTAGATTGTAGATGTTCCAGGATTTGGCCATGGTGATCGAAATTCTAACAGAAAATAACGACCCTGAAGTTTGCTATATACTATAGATTTGAAATTTGTGTGATAAATAATATAAGAAACTAAAAGTCTAATTCAGAGACCATTGGAATCGTCTTTCAAATTACTCCATGCGCGATTTTTATGTTTCTTGAAGAAGTCTTTTTTTTAACAATTAGAGCACTTTCAACGTTATTTAACGGTGTGTGGCTACTAAAAACAAATGATTTGATTGTTTGACAATTTTCTATGCATGATTTGAATCGGCATTCTTAGACCCCCGTACGACTTCTTTTTTGTTTCTAGAAGAATTAATAATTTATATAAATAAATTGTTTATAACACTTTTTTTTCATCCTCCAACAACAATTCAAATACTAGGAGAGTAACGGGCGCCAAGGGGCGCGTCTCTGTTCTTTTATTGTTAACTTCTTTATATCAAATTGTTTTAATCCAACGTATATTATTTCAATCAATATAAATTTATTTCGAAAAATTTACAGATAATGAATTTATTTTCCTTAACGTACATATAGTCAATTTTGTAATATTTTGGGAATGTAAAAAAATATTATTCTTTATCAGAATAATCACATTCCTTCCCTTGTTTTCTTCGTCTTTTCTTCGCTGAACTCTCTCCTTTTCTTTTCCTCTTCTTCTCTCTTCCATCTTTCTCTTTTTCTCTCTTAGCTTTCTTCTTTCTCGTTTCATTCTTCTCATGTTCTATTCTTGCCTTTTTCTCTTTTCGTGACCCCTCTCCTTCTCTCCTTCACTAACCCTCTTTTTCCATTCTCCCCTTCTTTGCTGACTACTCTCCTTCTTTTCTTTTCTTATTCCGTTCTTCTCTTCTTCACATGACGCTCTTTCTATCCAGACTTTCTTTTTCTCTTATCTCTCTTCTACCCTTTTCCTCTCCTAAAATTTCTATTTTCTTCTCATCTTCTCCTCTTCTTTTCCTTTCGGCTCCTTTTCCCTCCATCACTCAACTCTTTCCGACATTGTGCTTCCCTTTGTTCCTCCTCTTTTCATCATTACTCTGTTCCTCTCTTCTTATCTCCCCCTCTTCTTTTTTTCTTCTTTCAACCCCCTTCTCTTTTTCTCTTTTTTTCTCTTATTCTCCTCTTTTTTCCTCTCATTCTCAGATACTTCTCTCCTCCCCTTTATTTCTTCTTTTCTCCTTCCCGTTTCCCTTCATCTGTAAACGCTCTTTTACAGTTCTTACCTTTTTCACTTTTCCCATTCTTCTGTTCTCTTCAACTTCTCTTCTCCACTCTACGCTGTTACTCTTCTTCTTTTTTCTTACCTTCTCTGCTCTTCTGCTCTTCTTCCTCTCTCTTCCCAACTCTCTTCTTTTCTTCTATGTCCCCTTCTCGTCATGCAATTCTTCTCTTCTTGGGTTTACCCTCCCTTTCCTCCGACTCCCTTCTTCTCTTCTTTTCTTCTTCTTCTTCAAACTCTCTCCTGCCTCTTGCGCTCTTTCTCTCCTTACATAATCCTTCTCTTACTGCCCCCTTATATTCTTTCTCCAACTCTCCTACCCTTGTAACTTCCATCTACTTCCTTATTCTCTTGAACCCTTCTTTCTGTTCCTATCGTTTTCTTTCTTTACTTCTCTCTCACACATTTCTTCCTTTTCTATTCCCCTCGTCCCCAAGTCTTCTTTTTCCCATCACTCTTTTTTTCTTCTGTTATCCTCTCCTTCCCTAGTATTCTCCTCTTCTTATCTTCACCTGTGAACTTTCTCTTTTTCCTTCCAATCTTCTATCCTTCCTTCCTTCTTTTCTTCTACCAACACTCTTCATGTCCTAACTCTCTTCTTCTCTTCTCTGTCCTTTTTCTTCCGTTCGTCTTTCCTTCTCTTATTATATTTGTGTCTTCTCCCCTTCTTCTCTTCCCTTCTTCACTTATTTTGTACTCCTTTCCTTTCTTTGTTTCTCAACTCTCTCTGCTCTTCTTTTTTTATTCACTACTTGTCTCCTTCTATTAAGCCTTTCTTCTCTTCATAGCCTAACTGTCTTCTTTCCCCCCTCTCTTTTTCGCTTCTTCCTTTTTTCCAGTTACTCTTATTTCCTTCACTTTTTTCTTCTTCTCTTTTTCTTTTGACTTTCTTCTTTTCTTCCCTTTTTCTTTGCTAAGCTCTCTGCTTCTCTCCTTCTCTTATTCCTCTTTTTTCATATTCTCCCAGCTCTCTTCCCCTCTTGAATATTTTCTCCCCTCCTTCCCATGGAATTTTTCTTCCCTTTGTCGCCTATTCTCTCCTCCTTGTCTTCTTTTCTTTACTTTGTGCCTTCTTCCCTTTATCACATTCTCAAAGTCACGCCTTCTCTTCACTCTTTTTTCGTCTCTTTTTCTCCTTTTCTTCCCTTCTCTTCACAATTCTCATCTCGCTTTCATTTTTCCCACTTCTTCTCATTTTATCTTCTCCTACTTTTCTCTTTCTTCTCCTTTTTTCTATTTCTCTTCCTCTTCTCCTCTTTTTTTCCTCTTCTTCTTTTCTTCTCTTCATGTCCCAACTTTTTTCTTCTCTTCTTCTATCTGTTTCTGATTGTTACCTTCTCCTCTTCCGTAAATTTCTCCCTCATTCAGCTCCCTTCTTTTCATGAATCTATTCTCTTTTTTTTCTTTTCTTCTCTACACTTGATCTTCTTCTTCCCTTTTTATTTTCTCTACCTTCTATTTATGTTGAGAATGTAAAAAGTTGAACAACACATGAATAATAATAATAGAAATATATTTTGACACATTTGAATTTGCAGGCTGCTGTATAATTTATTGGCGTAAAAATATGAGCACAAAAGAAAATTAAGAAAATTAATTTTTAAATAATTTTAGGAAATAAAAGAAAAACTCAAATATGGAAAAGAATCAAAAAACATACAATTGACAATAATGAAATGTCTGAAAAGAAAACAAAGATAAACATTAGAATTTTCTCCCTATTATCTCCCTGACTAATTTTTTAGTTTTTTTAACAGCATTTTTTTGAACAAATGAATTTCTTAGATTTGTCAATAATTTATCCAAACAACTTCAATAACTTTACTCATATAGTCAATGAACCATTTGGAAATAAGATTTTTAAACTACAAAAAAAAATTTGTTGATTCGAAAAATAATTGTTAAAACATGATTATTGCTCGTCCGCCTTTAGCTGTTTACTGTAGCGCTATTCCTGCTATAGATTTAAATTTTATGAGATCAACAATAACAAAATAAAAGTCCGACACGAAAAATTAAATAATCATTGGAATTATCTCCCTTATATCTCCCTGCTTGATTTGTTAGTTTTTTAAAGGGGCTTTTTAAAATAAATAAACGAAAAAATTGTTTATAATTTTTGATAACTTACGCAAACGTAGTGATTAACATTACTAATATAGCGAATTAACTATTTAACAACAAGATGTGTTAGAACAAAAAGAATAATTTTCAATCAATAGAGATACATTCCAACCAAACAGATTTCTTTTACCATAAACTACCGGATCCTATCAAAAATACCAATTTTCATCAAAATTAATAAATTTCAAACCAAATATCTGAATTTCCAACCAAACAGTTAGAATAATTATTGAGCGAACAATACATTTTTCAGAAAGAAAACAAAGTATCAGAATATTGGACCAAAAATTCAATTCTCTGATGAAAAGGCAATTTTTTGAAAAATAGTTAGATTTTCAACTGGAACTCAAAATTGTCGAATAGTTGAATTCCTAACGAGAAAAGATCAAAAATGTAATAGTTGAATTTCCACCTCAAAAAAGGAAGTGGCACTTAAAAAAAACAAAAAAACTAAACTGATGATTTTTTAACCAATAACAGTTACTTTGTGCGAGAGAGACGAATTTCCAACAAAATAGGTAAATTACAAAATTGAAAAAAATTAGTTTGAACCAGTTTAATTTTTTTCCGAAAACATTAATTCCCTTCAAAAATACCAATTTCCAATAAAATTCACAAGTTTTGAACCAAATATTTGAATTTTCATTCAGATAAGGTCGAATTTCAACTAAGAATAGAAAAATTAGCTTTTTAGTTACAAGAAAAAACAAATTTTTATTAAAAAATATTATTTTCAACGTTTCAGCTAAAGCGAGGTAATAATCGATTGAAGTTAACAAAAGTATTTGTTTAAACAATTTGTTATTATTCATAACAATATTCTCTTAGAAAAATGCTAGAAAGTTGCGGTTTTTTCTGAAATTTACAACTTTTTGTCCGCTTTTCACTTGATGTGGGTAATTATTTAATTTAATGTAGCAAAAATATTCATTTAAACAAATGGTCAATGTTTATAGCTATCTTCTTCTAGATTATTACTACATAGTTGCGGTTTTTTCCTGAAATTTTAAACTTTGTATCACTTTTCAATTAGAGTAAAGTAATAATTAATTCATGTTGAAAAACAAATAATTTGAACAATTTATTATCATTGTTAATAATATTTTCTTTGCTTAATAATAGAAACTTGCAGTTTTTTCTAAAATTTAAAACTTTCTGCCTACTTTTCACTTGAAGTGAGTTAATATTTATTTTAATTTAACAAAAATCATTGTTGAAACAAATTATCATTATTAATACCTATCTTCTCTTAGACTAGTGCTAGAAAGTTGCAGTTTTTTTCTAAACTATTAGGCTTTTTATCAACTTCTCACTTAGTAAGGTAATAATTAATGAGAGTTAACGAACATGCTTATTCAACGAATTTATTTGTGTTCATGACCATTTTCTCTCAGATAAGTGCTAGAAAGTTGTGGTTTTTTTCTGAAATTTTCAACTTTGATTTACCTTTCTAGTTATGAACAAACAATAAATAAACATTCAAGAGAATCCAATTTAAAATAGTATTGTATTGTTTGAAGTAAATTATTTTTCTTCTTTTTCCAATGTTAAGAAAAATAATTAAAACAAAGTAGCTCTTATACAAAAGGGACAAAAGGAAAGAATGGAATAATTAAAATTAGGTGGGGTTACTAGGTCTGCAAATGACTTGTTAAATTTTTGTTTTTAGTTACAACGAGAAATGTATTGCAAAGCGTAAAAAAATAATTTGGAATTTCCCCTCCAGGGTAAGAGAGGGAGGGGGGAAAGGGGCTTGTTATAAAATATTTCCATTCTTTCTTTTCGTCACTTTTGTATAAGAGCTCTTTTGTTCTGATTATTTTTCTTAACATTTGAAAAAGAACAAAAATGATTTACTTAAAAAAATACAATAGTCGCATTAATTATTACCTCACTAAATGATATGTTGATAAAAAGCCTAATAGTTCAGCAAAAACCGCAACTTTTTGGCACTAGTCTTAGAGAAGATAGTTATTAACAATAATAATTTGTTTAAACCATTATTTTTGTTAAATGAAATAAAATATCAACTCACTTCAAGTAAAAAGTGGGCAAAAAGTTTTAACTTTCAGAAAAAAACGCAAGTTTCTATCATTAAGCAAAGAAAATATTATGAGCAATGATGAGAAATTGTTTAAATAATTTGTTTTTTCACATGAATTAATTATTACTTTACTCTGAATGAAAAGTGATAAAAAGTTTAAAATTTCAGGGAAAAACCGCAACAATGTAGTATTAATCTTGAAGAAGATAGCTATAAACACTCACAATTTGTTTAAAAAACTATTTTTGCTATATTAAATTATATAATTACCCACTTCAAGTGAATAGGACAAAAAATTGTAAATTTCAGAAAAAAACACAACTTTCTATCATTATTCTAAGAGAATATTTTTATGAATGATAACAAATTGTTCAAACAATTATTTTTGTTAGCTTTAATTGATTAATTCTTCACTCTAACTAAAACGTTGAAAATGAGTTGAAAAATAAGAAAAAACCCTTAACTTTCTAACCCTTTTCTAAGAGAAAGTTGCTAAAAACAATAATAAATTGTTTAAACAATTTGAATAAACATCTAATTATCAGTATAAAGTAGTATTTTATGTATTTGAAACAATCTACGTTAGAAAAACCGCAAAAAAAATCATAATTAGCACCAAAAACTCGAAAAACCCATTTTTGTCACTTATGGAAGTTTTTTGGGACCCTATAAAACAGACTTATGGGGCTGATATTTAAAATGTAATACTTTATTCGCATTCTGTAACCAATTGTGAAGAGAAATGATGAATCCCGAACTAGATTCATCTAATATTGAGATTTCTGAATAAAATTTACAAAAAAGTATTTTTTTCTTATGGGAAATATGTGTTAAACTTCACGGGGCTTGCGGCACCTCTCAATATTTTTTTTCTCAAAACAAAAAAAAATGCATTGGTTTTTTTTGTGGATTGAACGAATTTCCGGGCGTTTTGCATAAAAATTCGAAAAAAATTTTTTTGGACCACCCTACTCTACAATCATATACCTTCCTGCCTTCCCTTTTTCATTAGCGGAATCACTCCTCTTCATACTGTCTTATAAAATTCTCCACATCTCTTCCCTCATCCCTTTCCCCCCATATATAAGAGCTTCATTCTAAGTGCCACCCTTTCCTGTCGCTTTATTTCTTTTGAGCATTTTGATTCACTCGTTTACTTCCCTTCTGATTATATCGTTATCTTTCCCTCCTTCCTCTATTACCTTCTTGTCTAACCTCCCTTTCTTACCCTTCCTACAGTCCTTTGAAGGACTTCGTCCATCCACTCATTTTTATATCATCATACACTCCCTTTCTTCTTTCTCTTTCCTTATATGTTATCTGCCATACCTTTTCTTCCTTCACAACCTTTCCCTTATATCTTTCCTTCTCTCTCTCTCTCTCTCTCTCTCTCTCTCTTCCTTTCATTTCTCATCCAACCATCCTTTCTTTCTATGTTCCCCTCTTTTTTTGGTCTTACAGCCACTTTTACCTCAACAATCACCCTCTTCATTCTTTGTATTATCCCTTCTACTTTTTCCACTTCTTCATCTCTTCTAGAATGTTTATGAACTTTTGTTAATTTCGCTATTACCAGAAAGAGCTTTGAGTCTATCTAATTTCCCAATTCCCGTTACAAAGGAAGCACCCTGCTTCTCCTATCAGGTTCAGAAGTATCTTCTCGTTATCCTTCTCGATCTATTTCCCTATGTTTCAATTTCCTCATGAACACCTCTTTCCCTCTTCTTTTTCTTCTTTCCACCTCCTTATAACTTTCCATCTCTCCTCTTCTCCTGTAAACGCATACCACCGCTATCCTTTTGCCCCTCACTTTCATTCTTCTCATCATAACTTCATCCTTTCTTTCGCACTCTCCATCTGATCCCTAATCTACCACAATATTATTTCCTTCCGCTAGTACCATGCCACCCATCCCTTTCTCCTGTCCCTTCCTTGCTTCTTGCTTCTTCCAAACATATCATCTTGGTACCTTTCTTTCTATTCCCTTCCAGTCTTTCTCTTCCACCCACGTCTCACTCAACATTATTGCGTCCCATATTTCTATACTAACTTCTTTATTACCTTCTACGCTCCTCTTGCCCTCGTTTCTAGTCTCTTCCGTCTCTTGTCGATTCCACCGCATTCTCATCAATTTGATTCAGCAGGTCCTTTTCTATCTCCCTTCCTTACATCGTTTGGTAGGCTTTCAATTCTCCTTTTTCTTTATTCAAAATCCTCAACTTTCCGTTAACCCATATTCTATCCCTCCCCATTATAACCCTGATACCTTTCCTTATTTCTTTTCATGCAGTCTGCCCTATCATCCATTTTCTTCTCCTCTCCTGTTGGGTCATATCTTCTTCGATTCCCTCTGTTCTTCATTTCAACAAAAATCTCAACACATGCATTTCCTCCCTTCCTCAATCATTCCTATTTTCCTTACTGTTTCTACCTTTAATTTTGCTCCTTTGTCACTTATCACTTCCCTCAACTCATCCTCTCCTGTTCTGGTTTTTATTTCCATCCCCTTTATCACAACGTTCTTTCTTCTCCTCTTTTTTCTCCTCTTTCTTCTCCTCTTTCTTCTCCTCTTCCTTCTCTTCTCTCTTCTCCTCCTTCTTTCTTCTCCTTCTATCTGATTCGATTTAGGACTAATATTCAAATCATCGTTGGTCAAAATATCGTTTACTACATTTCTCGTTGAGAATTCACCTTTTTTGGTTAAAATTGTTACCATTTAGTAGGAAATTATACTGTTGGATTTAGAAATTTGTCCTTTTGGCATGGAATTTCAATAATCCAGAAGAATTTTTCCCTCTTTAAGGTACATAAATCCACTACATACATTCAGTATTCTATTGTCTTTAAATTAAACTGTTTCATACAAAATTGTTCTGTTTTGTTTAAATTTTAAGTGTATTGTTGCAAGTTTGTCTTTTTCGGTCCAACTTAGCGCTTTTCAATTCAGAATTAAAATCTTTTTGAATTAGCTTATCTAATTTTTGTTCAGGATCCAAACTTTTTGCTTGAAATCAAATTCCATTTCAAAGTTGGAATACTTTGTTGCAAATTGATTTTTCTCAGAGATTCGCCATTCCTTTTGAAACTACACTAATTTGCTTCAAAATTAGACTTTTCGGTTAGAAATTCGTTTCTCTGCTGATAATTGGTTTTTATCAAAGAAAAATTTAACGGTCCATATCGAAACTGATCTATTTTGTTCAATAATCATATTTTTTGATAGAAAATAGTTCTTTTGAATAAAAATGCAACGGTTTGATTAAAAAATATCCGATTTAAGTTGAAGTTCTAGATTAGATTTCTATGGTAAAAAAGATACTTTTTTGTTGAAAAATAAACTAAATCGATTCTCTTTTTCTTGGGAAAAGATTCAAATATTCAGTTGAAAATTTATAGATTTTGTTGGAAATTTGTATTTTTTGGTAAAAAGGAAATGTTTAGTCGGAATTTTTTTTTCAGTTGGAAATCCAGCTATTTAGTTAAAGATTTATCTGCTTGGTATAAAATAATTCTTTTTGCTTGAAAATGTGAAGATTCCGTTTGGAATTTATGGATTTTATTGAAAATTTATCTTTTTGTCAGAAGAAAATTTCCTCAGGTAAAGATTCGAAAATTCAGTTGGAAATTGATAGATTTAGTTTGGAAATTTGTATTTTTGGATGAGTGGAAAATGTTTAGTTGGAATTTCACTTTTTTTTTAGTTGAAAATTCAGCTATTTAATTGAACATTTATCTGTTAGGTAGAAAATCATTCTTTCTGGTGGAAAATTTAAAGATTCAGTTTGAAATTTACAGATTTTGTTGAAGATAATTTTTTTGGGTAAAGATTCAAATATTCAGTTGAAAATTTATAGATTTTATTAGGGAATCGTATTTTTTGGAAAAAAGAAAATGTTTAGTTGAAATATTTCTTTTTTCATAAAAAGAAAATGTTCAGTTGAAATTTTTCTTTTTTTTCAGTTAAAAATGCAGCCATTCAGTGGAAGATTTATCTGTTTGTTAGAAAATTATTCTTTTTGGTTGAAAATTAAAAGATCGAGTTTGGAATTGATGGATTTTGTTCAATTTATCTTTTTGTCAGAAAATCATTTTCTTGGGTAAAAATCCAAAGGTTGAGTTGAAAATTTATAGATTTTGTTGGAAATTTGTATTTTTTGTAAAAAAGGAAATGTTTAGTTGGAATTTTTTCTCAGTTGAAAGTTCAGCTACTTAGTTCAAGATTCATTTGCTTGGTAGAAAATTATTCTTTTTCGTGGAAGATTTAAAGATTCAGTTTAGAATTTATGGATTTCATTGAAAATTGATCTTTTTGTCAGAAGAAAAATTTATCAATTTTGTTGGAAATATGTATTTTTTGGTAAAAGGGAAATATTTAGTTGAAATTTTTTTTTTACTTGGAAATTCAACTATTTAGATGAAGATTCATCTGCTTGGTAGGAAATTCTTCTTTTGGGTGGAGAACTTCGAGATTCAGTTAAACCATTATAGATTTTGTTGTAGACTTGTATTTCTTGTTTAAAAAAAAATGTTGAGTTGAAATTTTGAAATTTTTTAGTTGAAAATTCAGCTATTTAGTTGAAGATTCACCTCCTTGGTAGAAAATGATTCTTTTTAATGTAAAATTTGAAGATTCAGTTGAAAATTTAAAGATTTCTTTCGGAATTTGTATTTTCTGGTAAAAATAAAATGTTCAGTTGAATTTGTTTCTTTTCTTACTTCAAAATTTAGCTGTTCAGTTAAAGATTCATCTGCTTGGTAGAAAATTATTCTTTTAGGTGTAAAATTTGGAGATTCAGTTGAAAATTTGAAGATTTCTTTCTGAATTTGTATTTTCTGGAAAAAATAAAATGTTCAGCTGAATTTTTTTTGTTTCCTACTTTAAAATTTAGCTGTTCAGTTGAAGATTCATCTGATTGGTAGAAAAATATTCTTTTTGGTAGAAAATGAAGATTCAGTTGAAAAATTATAGATTCTGTTGAAAATTTGTATTTTTTGTTAAAAAGAAAATGTTAAGTTGAATTTTTTTCTTACTTAAATTCAACTATTAAGTTGAAGATTCATCTGCTTGGTAGAAAATTAATCTTTTTGGTGGAAAATTTGGAGATTCAGTTGAAAAATCATAGACTTTGTTGGAAATTTATATTTTTTGTTAAAAAGATAATGTTCAGTTGAAATTTTCCTTTTTTTAGTTGAAAGTTCAGTCATTCAGTTGAAGATTTATCTGCTTGGTAGAAAATTATCCTGTTTGGTAGAAAATTTAAAGATTCAGTTGAAAATTTATAGATTTTGTTGGAGATTTTTTTTTTTGTTAAGACGAAAATGTTGAGTTGAAATTATGTCTTTCAGTTGAAAATTCAGCTACTTAGTTGAAGATTCATCTAGTTGGTAGAAAATTATTCTTTCTGATGGAAAATTTATAGATTCAGTCGTAAATTTTTAGATTTTGTTGGAGATTTGTATTTTTTTATGAAATGAAAATGTTCAGTTCAATTTTTTTTTACTTGAAATTTCAGCTATTGAGATGAAGATTCATTTGGTTGGTAGAAAATTATTGTTCCTGTTGGAAAATTTGAAGATTCAGTCGTAAATTTTTAGA
>WSXT02132036.1:0-10677 GCA_011762715.2 Neuroterus valhalla
GAAAATTTTGGGACTCTATCGTCCTTCTTAATTCTATGAGGATATTATATCTCGTTTCGTGCCTCCACTGGGCAGACGTGTCCTCGACAGGGTATAGAGGTTTGAAACTCTAAGTCTCTCGTATACAAGTCTGGCGGGTGACGACAGGATTGTAAAAGCTGACTTTGCTTTCAAGGGGCCAGGCAATGGACCACGGAAAGTGAAAGTCAGGATCTTAAGATATAATACCTTTACGAAACTCTGAGGCTCTCTGAGACTCCTTCCCTCTCACAACCCTCCCCTCTGATCCAGAATCCTTAGGACTGATGTTCTGTCTCTATCGTTCCTTCTATTGTCTCTTGAAATCTTCCCCTCCTCATTTAAAACCGAACCATTTGATCTTTTTCAGGAACTCTCTGCTTTCCTGTGAAGAACCTCTTTTCTCCTTATTCTCACATTGGGTTTCCCTTCCCCCTTAAGTACCACCATACCCCCCTTTGTTTCACCTTTAGCGTCTCCCACTCTTCTCTAGTCTTTTCCATCCTACCTCTATTGTACACGGTGACAAACTTGCATGTCACTCTTTTTAATAACGGGTGTTCAACGCAGAGACCCGGTAATCAGTCAGGATGTCAATTTTTTCTTTATATTTGCGTTGATTCAATTTCATTCCAATTGAGTGACATTAAATGTTCGTGGAATTTACTTTCGTTTGTCAAACAGATTTCGCACAACTGAGCAGAGGCTTAAATTGAATTGCTAGGCAGGATGAATATGCACGAGGTAACTTTGGCAACATAAGGAGAAGGGCCTGATAAAAACAATACACAGCCAAATTAAGTCCAGCCTGTTTCTATTTTCAAACGACACACTCGTCCTGTGCAACGTCGCTCCGACACGTGTCTATGACTAATCTTTCTAGCAAACATCCCATTTGAAGAGTTTCGCAAAGCCATTAAAATCATTCACTAAGCGATATCTTTACACGGGACAATTATTATCCAAAACCATTCGTATCAGGTTTCACTCTTTTTCTTATATAGAATTGCTCTCGTGTTTCTACGGCTCTTTATATTTCTTCTCTTAAGGGTCTCATTCACACATCCTATCCATTCCTTCTTTGGTCTGCCTCTGGGTACGCTACCATTCATCCTACTCAGATACTCTCGCTTTGTTAATCGTTCCTCATCCCTTCTCTCAACGAGAGCAAACCATCTCAGCTAATTTTTCCCACTCTCGTCAAACAGTATTCCTTCTACAACACGTTCTTTGAAATCCCACTCATGACGCACTTTGTCCATTAACCTTCTACCACACACATCACGCGGAAATTGCATGCCCATCGCGTTGCGTTTGCTCTTGTCCCTTTCTTGATACGTCCGGGTCTGGCAACCGTACAGCACAGATGGTGCGTCACACTCTGCTTAGTATCAAACCAATCGCTCAGTTATCCATCTACTCTCACACTCATTTTGCTACCATTATATATTGCTTGTATTGCTTTCTGAAGCCATTCAGTCATTCGATATTCTTTTAGGGTCTCCCACAGTTTAGCTCTATCCACCTTGTTGAAAGCTTTTCCCGGATTAACAAATGAACCAAAACTTAACTAGCACAACTGCACATTGAACTCCCTAGATCCTCTCTTTTGTTACTCCCATGACTTTGATAATTAGGACTTTGGTGAATATCATGCCCACAATACTTAGAAGGCTAATCGTTCTATAATTATTTCAGTCGACTTGACCTCTCATTCTCTCGTAGATTGGAACCATAACTACCTTTCCTAAATCATTCGGAACTTCGCTGATCACAGCACACATATTGATAAATTCATACAGCCACACAAAAACTTATCCGCCACCGAACTTGAACATTTCAGAGGAAATACCATCCACACCAGCAGCCTTACTATTCTTCAGTTTTTAAATTATGGGAATAATGTCGTCGATACCGATTCTGCTTCCGCCACCTGCATAAGAATTGTGTGACGTATCTTTGTCTGTGTCGCTGGTGTTATGCTCCATGGCTTCACCTTCATACAGCTTCTTGAAAAAATCCCTCATATGGTCTTTTACTTTGTCCGAATCCCATATCATCTGACTATCAGCATACTTAATTCCGACTACCTCAGTGTTGGTATTTCCTTCCTCAGTCCTATTAACCCTTTTTTAAAAAAGTTTCTTATTTTCTTCAAAATCATTCTGCATTTTTTTATCTTCTTCCGTTATGATTTATTCCTCGCTTTCGTTTACTAGAATATTCGCTATCTCGCTTTAACTCTTTATTCATTATTATATTAAAAGAAAAAGCATAAACAGTTCTGAAACAAGAAGAATACAAAGCATCTATAAATAATGACCAAGACATTGAACCATAGTCAACACACTCCAAACTAAATGATTACAAATCGAATTATAACATCGGTAATGTATAGTACAGTATATACAGTATACACATTAGGGTGGTCCAAAGTGATCAGTTGGTCGTGAGGACTAAGGCATGAGCTCTGGACCCACGGGAGGGCAAGAGGAGGAAAGGGGGTCTCTACAGGGATGGAGAAAGTTGGGAAAGGAGATCGAAGGACACGTGTATGAATGAGGAGGGAGAGATTTTGAGAGACTGGATGGTGGATAGAGGGTGATTGGAAATGGAAAGGGGCGGTGGTGCAGGAGGTGAAAGAGTTCGTATACCTGGGGCTCCTTTTAAGGAGGAATGGAGGAGCGAATGGGCATATAAAGGAGAGGCAAGTAATTATTATAGAGGATAATATATAATAAGTATAATATAATATGATATAAATATATAATAAAATAATATATAATAAAAGTAATATAATATAAAGGAGAGACATATAAAGGAGGGCAAATGTTGTGATGAGTCAGGTGTGGGGATTGGGAAAGAGGTTGTTTGCCGATGACTTTGAAAGAAGAATGAAGCTGTTTGTCTCCCCAGTTATGAGCCTGATAGTGTATGCAATTGGGATGAGGGGTTAGGAAGGAAAGCGTGGAGGTAGATAGGGTTCAGGAAAGGTATATCGGATGGACACTGGGGTCGGATAAAAGTATCCATAGTTGTATTGTGAGAAGGGAGACAGGGAGAACGAGCTTGGGGATTTTGACAGGTAGTAGGGCGTGTGAGTATGAGGAAAAATTTATGGAAGAAGGGGGAAGTAGGCTGGTGAGGGAGTGTTGGTGGGAGAAGCAGAACAGGAGAGGGGAGGGAATGATGGAGGATGAGAGAACGGGAGTTAAACATCAATGCAAAGGAGGAGCTGACGTACGGCTCATTGGCCTATAACCTAGCACTTTGAAGTAATGCGATAAGCGGTCCCAGAGTTCTAGGTTGGCAGGAAAAAAGGATCTAAGCTTTAGTGGATAGGTGTCGCTTGGCAAGTCCGACACTCACCTTCGTTGAGCCAGCGGTACGAGAGCGTCCCGAAGGCGGCGAACCCAGAAAGGACGGCGAGAACTGCTCGGGTGTGCCAAATGCAGACAGCAAAAGTACGTCCGAGTCCGGACTTTGCGCCTGCCCTCTCCCTGGTGTAGGCGGCGGCGCAAGTGATGATCCTTCCTCTACTCTCGGTAACTCAGGCACCCGTATTCCGAGGATCTCCTCTGTTGGTGGTAAAGGCGAAAGCGGCGGTGCCCGCAGGTCACGAGGCCAGGGTGGTGAATTGAAACAATCAATCACCATAGCGGTGGCACCTGTCAATGGCCCTGGTATTGCGTGCCGCGTAACGTTGGTAGGTGGAAACACGTGTCTAGGTTCAACGTGGAACGCGGGGAGCCTCGAGGATAAGGACACATCCCGGTTTCTCAGCGGTCCTCGCCGGCGCGGATCTTCCGTACCGGAACGGCCTCTTTTCGACTCTAGGAGCTGATGAGCCCGCACGACCTTCAACGAAGGAGTTTCAGGATCGTACTCCTGCGGGTTGGTAGGAACGGCGACGCCTCCGCTAGCAAGTAGTAGATACTTAGCAGCGGCGGCCTTCCTTACCGGCTTTGCCTCTTGGTGTTGCTTGGCGATGGCTATTTGGCTAGCGCGTTCCGCTAACCTAACGCGTTCACGCTGCTCGGCCGCAACGACTCTCTGAACCCACTCAACCTCCCTCTCTCGTTTCCGGGAAGCCGTGGCTATCCTAGCCAGCTCAGCCTCCTGTGATGAGGCGGGTTCTTCGACGGTTTGCGTGGCCTCCTCTGGCCGACGGCGTTGACGTTTGGCGGCCTTCTGGGCCTGCCGAAGGTTTGATATCCAGATCCGAGCGTTGGCAGCTTCCCAAGCCCACTCAATTCCCGTACGACCTGAAGAATTCCTCGCATTAAACGTTACTTCGACTCGCCTGTCAAACCTCCTTCACAAAAAGTGGCTTACTTGTATGGTTTTGTAGGTCTGCCCGATGATTGCTTCCTATTCTGGAACCGCTGGAACGAAAGAAACAAAAGAAAACTGCACGAACGAGATAAAGGTCTCGGAACCGATGCACCGAACTTGAAAGAAAACTAGAGTATGGTGAAAGAAAGCTTTATTCTAGAAGATACACTGAGGACAGAGACGGGCACTATGCCTCGAATAAATCAGAGAACCGACTGACTGACGAGAGTCGCTCCCGACCCACGCCAGCCGAGCGCAGAGCTTTCCGTGGCGGTGGGGATGCCGTTCGAGCCTGCCGATTGGCTGCAAGGACAAAACGACCGTTTGAGTTCGCAAGTTTGAGCGCGCCTAGGGCGCGCGCCTCTCGGATCTCGCGCTTCGCGCTCGATGGTAATCTCACCTCGCGCTACGCGCTCGGCCTTTGTACTACCCTACAGTTTATGTAAAGCTTTTTAAACTTAAAAGCAAAATGTCGACTACTTTAATTTGATGAGTGTAAATTCTCTTTTGTTTAAGCTTCTCCGGCCTTGACGAATACATTCTCATCGCGTGTTAGCATTAGTAATTTCTTCAAAAATTTTATTATTTCATTCTTATAGTTATTTTTCCTGATTGAAATGGAAAATACATATCCTGTTGAAGGAGTTGATAACACATTTAAAGATATTTTCCTGGTAAAGAACTTGCGTCTATTTGATTTTTCCTAAACTTGTGTCACTTGTCCATATGTTATTTTTTTTTATTTTTATAAGCTTTTTTATAAATGAAGCGAAAACTACTTGTCCTATCAAAAAGTTAATGATACCGAATTTGTAGATCTTTCCTTGGTGCATAATTTTAGTTCAATTATAATTTCCCATGCCTAACATAGTTTGACCAAAAAAGGAATCTCTCTATTTTTCATTTTTTTTGTGCTACTAAAATTCAAGTTTTTGATTTTTTGAGAAAACTCGAAAAGTTGTAAAGATCATCCTGGAGGGCTTCCAAAAAGAAGAATTTTTTTGTTCAAACTTTTTTTTAATTCCTTGCGTTGTTTGGCTAAAAATTCTCATTTTCGTTTATATTTTGGAATTTTGCAAACTCCACAACTCTGCCAAATTTATTTTTATTAAAAAAAATCACAAGGATAAATCGTTTCATTTTTTACCTACTACAAGAAACCGTACTCGAAATTTTTGAATCTTGAAAAAAAGGCCAACAATTTTTTCAAAATGCTCCCGCACTTCAATTTTTGATCCAAAACAGCTGGTTAACGAACTCGTCTGGTAGTTTTCGTCCCTCAATATGGGTGCCAAATCACGATCGAATATGATCATTCTTTCAAAACTTATCAAGTTCACATATAATTTTTATTTATTTTTTGTGTGATCAAAATTGGAATTTTCGATTTTTTGAGAAAATTTAAAAAGTTGTGAAGACCATCTCAAAGGACTTCCAAAGAGAAACATTTTTTCTTCTATACCCCTCTTCTATTTTTTATCCAAAATAGCTGGCTAACGAACTCGACCTTCAGTTTCTGACACTGATTTTGGATACTTATTGGCCCGCGTGAGGATATTGCTCATAGGATTATTTTAATGGCTTCGGAAAACTCTTTGCACGGGGTGTTTGCTAGAAAGATCAGGAAGCGACTCACTGCTGGACTCACTTTTGCTGCGTATTGTTTTAATCAGGTCCTACCTTCCATGTTGACGAAGTAGCCTCGCGTATTGTCATTCCGCTTAACAATTTAATTGAAGCCTCTGTTTACTAAAAATCCCGCATCATCATTAGACAATGAAAGCAGCTTCTTTCTGTTCGCAAAAAACATGCAATGAATTCTAAGACTAATCTAATACCTATCCCTGCTTCCTTCTCATATACATCCCTTAATCAAAATTTCCCATGTCAATTCCACTTTCCAATCCTTCCACATCAATCCTCTATTTTCCAGTAGTACAGCGGGGCTAGAACTGAACGAGTTACGCTGACCTCGCAAGGGATTTGGCTTAATGGTATAATAATGATAATAATAAATATATATCTTGGGAACATTACGAAATAACTTTTATTCGTGAGAGAAAACGATCACAAGGTGGGCTTTCGTGTAAGAATAATTTCATTTACGAAACAATTGTATCAACTTATTTTATATTCCCAAACATTCGAAAGTTACAAATATCTCACAATGCCTGTAACATTAAAATCCCTTCCTCACGTTATCAGAAACCGTAAAAGATCGGTTTTTGAAGGAGAAGAAGAAGAAAGAGAAGAATACATCAACACTAAAAACTCATCTGATCCTAAGTCCGATGATGATGAAGTATTGGATGAACATAATGATGATAGTGATGACTCAGATATCATCCCGCCCATGAAATCATTTAGAAGAGTTTCAAAGAAATATAATGGAACCCAGAAAAAAATCGAGTTTAATCATAATTATGATTGGAAACTTGGTGACGAATTCTATCATGATGATTTGTCTCATGAGCTCCTACGTCCTAGTATATAAAAACTAGAAAATTCGTAAAAAACAGTCGCCATTTTGAATCCACCATTTTGAATTTTGGAATTTGAAATCCAAGTCGAAACTAGCGCCTCCGGAAACTTATCAATATGCATATGTATATGCTCATATGTAGATATTTATAAATCCAACCTTAGTCAATGCCAAACCACCCTCTTTCGGGATGGTGCAACAAGCCCAGATGAAAAAAAAAATAGCTTGATAGTATAGTCCTATTCTTCGGGCCTCGCCGCCCCGTTTTCATTCAGTCTTCTGAATTCGACGATAAATTTCGCATTGACGATTGCACTTTTTGAAAGAACCACCCCCGAAAACTACCATTTTTCTTTTCTAAATGAGAAAATCAGGGGTGAGAAGTATTTTCTTCGTTTTCTAAGTAGCATCAATCGATAGAGTGACCTTGAAAATAGCAGACTATGGCTCTGGAACATTTTTTTGGGGGTGAAAATTGACAATGATACGTGAATGAAAGTTGATGGCCAAAATTGACATTTTGGGGCAGAATGGGGTTGTAATAACCTCGCAGTAATGCATACGCAGAATTGCAAATATTTAAAAAATTTCAAAATTTCTACTTCCAAAGAGATTATCATCAACCGAATGATTTTATTAGACGAAGAGACTTATGTTATCAGTTAGATTCAAATAAGTACCTATGTATTGTAACGTGGCAGTTTGCCACCTATACAGTTATTAGGCGAAAGTGGCATATTTGACCATTCTTGTCATTTTTCCCATTAGTGGAAAAACTAGTAGGGAAAATAACAAGAATGGTGAAATATGCCACTTTCCCCTAATCAAACAGCCAGTGAAAATCGAATTTTCACCCGATATGTTGGGAAAACGTAATTTTCATTCAATTAGTTTTGGTAATAAGACAGTCTTCCTTCGGAACTTGAACTAAGAGCCAAAACTCTGTTAGTTGCCTCCGAGCAACAGGGATTGATTGGTGAACAAACTATGTTTAAGCAAACCAATCAATGAGGTCGAGTCGTCCATTCCATTTTTCCTTTAAATTCAATAAATCAATTAAAATCAAGCAGTTATATTTCTCCACATTACTTAGTACTTGTCATAATAAAATGGATCCAAAACATCAACAAACGCAAAGTTGGAGGTTAGGGTTCACGTCAATCGTTCAGCAGGAGAGTCCGAATCGTCCAACCAGGAACTCAATTAATTGTTTTTTTCGAAAATTGATCGATTGTTTGGGAAATTTTTTTTTTAGATCTTATGCATTCCACGAAAGTCAGAGATTTACTATTAAGGTACAAATGGAACTGTTTCATTCAAGGTTGTCAATTCAACTATTTTATGGTAACAAATTCCCTGGGTAAAAATGAGATTTTCAAATTCAAAATCCAAATACTTTATTTTTTATGTAAATTCATGCTAATGGTTGAAAATCAAAATATTTTGTTGAAAATGTATAACCCATCCCATCTTGAATTTATGTTTCGGTTGTGGATTCAACTTTCTATTGAAAATTTTTATATTTCATTGGAATTTTATATTTTTTGTTGAAGAATTGATCTTCATAATTGAACTTCGATAAGATAATGTTTGAAATACAACTGCATCTAGGAAATTATTTCCTTTGGCATGAAAATTCAAAATTTTGGACGGAATATTTCTTCAGTCATGTCCGAAAATTCTCTTTCGGTTAAACAATCTACTTTTTTATGGGAAATTTGTCCTCTGCATAAAAATTAATCTTTGTTGGTTAGGAAATCAACAATTCTATAATTCGTCTATTTGGATAAAAATCGACCTCTTCGCCAGAAATGAAATACTTTAATTTGCTGCTCCAGGGTTCTGAAAGCGTTTGAAGTTACATCCTTCAACATTATTATAAAATGTATATCAAATTACATAACATTCTCAAAGTTTGCTATATATTTGAATTTTTTTCCTCATTAGAATCATGTTTCCAGCTAACTATAAATGATTCTGAAGTTATGCCGAAATCAAAACCTTGACTGAGATAAGGTACCTTCAGATTGAGAAAAACATTCTTCTCTACAAGGATTATTTTTACTTGGTTGTAGTAGCATAAGTATGTTGTGTAATAAACTATGTCGATTCACAAAGTGTGTCGACATATCCTCGTAGTTTACGTTAAAATTCTAGAAAGACCGATTTTAGTTCTACCTACGAAATTCCAATTTATGCATTGACTTATAAATGTTTGGGCAAATAGATGAATTCTCAACGAAATTAATAGAATTTTAATCAATTAATTAGGCTTCCAACCGAAGAAGCTGAATCCTTAAAGGGAAATACAAAAACTGCTCTTCGACCGAAATAGATTTCCATTTTGTATGAAAAACAGCTGCATTCTACCAAAAAGGGAGATTCTTCTTACAATTATCATTCTTAGAAAGGAAATGTCTCGTCACGAATTTCGGGAGACGATTAGCCTATTTTCGCCATTTGGCTAGTCATCCCGAAAATAATCTATTTAATATTAATTTTACTCCTTTCTGGTGGACAAAAATAAGGAAAAAACACTGCTGGTCTTTGTAATACTCAGTATTCTTTTCTATGCTTTATTGTTTGCTCCATTAGTGCCATTTTTCGGCGATAGAAAAAGTTGCAAAGGATCTCGCGCGCGTACAAGTGGGGAGAGTCGGACCATTTGATTGGCTGGCTGCTCTTCGCTTCTACTGGAATGCGGCGACAATCCGTTGCGAGTTGAATCCGAGGAATTTTTCATTTCTAGGAATTCAGAACTGATGCTAAATATATCTGAATTGAAATCTCGATGAATCTTAATCGAATGAAAAACGCAGTTCTAAATTACGAATACCATAAAACATTTTGGTCTCAATTATTTACAAGTACTCCAAGATTATTATCAATCTAATTTTTAAATTAAAATCAGTTGACTCCAATAGTCGTTATAACATGTCATATAACAATATATTACATTCAGTTCGAAATGCTTAAATTCCTAATACTTCAAGTAAGAATGTTGCATTTTGGACAAAAGAAATCAATTTTCAACTACATAGTTGAACTTTCTACCAAAAAAGAAGAACAAGAAAGATATTTATTTGAGATAATAAAAAATCTGCCCGCTACGCGGGTATATTCTCATGGCGCGCTACGCGCGCGGCTCGTTTCGCCCGCAAGTTTGAGCGCGCCTGGATGCTTTTTTTCATTTTTTATGAAATTTTTTTTTATATTAAGTTTACTCAAGGCTCTACTGCACCGAAAAAAATCCCTTGCACCCGTATACAAGGAATCAACTATTTAGTCTTGTTAGGAGAGGCGCCAACTTTGCAATCCTAGCTGAAATAACAAGGTTCAAGTGCAGAGCAAATAACAAGGAAAGACAGTTGACTTGACCATATTCCTTGGTTTCTCTACTAGGGAAAACTAGTCGAAACTACAAGAAAAAAACTGTTAGATTAACAATATATTTACAGGTATCATGAATATAGTATTACTGCTAATGCAGCTAAAAATTTAATTGTTAAACAAATCGAGTTGTTATAGTAAAATAGGGGCTCGGGATTTTGCTCAGAACTAATCAAAATATTGGAAAGAAATTAAGCATGCAGATTATTCCATTCAATCTCAAACATCCATGAATATTTTGTTTTATTCAATTTTTTTAGAATATAGAAATAGAACTTTTCTATTGCATATGAAATATGATGGGAACCATCTATACACCATCAATTGTGTTTTACACTTCAAACAACTTTTAAACAATAGTTCAGGCATAAATTACACATAAGATTCATTGATCGAGAATCGCATACGATTGCAAGTGATCATCATAGTGAGTCATTTCTAGTACGCTAACA
>WSXT02132047.1:0-10677 GCA_011762715.2 Neuroterus valhalla
CCCCTTAGCTGTCGGGGAAAACAGGTTATTGTTAGAGGTTGAATATGCTTGCTTTCCCCGGCAGCAAAGGAAATGAAACTTTTTTACAGTTATTTACCATCAAAATTTACAAAATCCATGTTTAGGACTTTACGTAAGAACCTTCAGGCACGTTTTTGAATTTTTCCCTGATTTTTGATATCTTTAGGGGTAGAAAATGACAGCCTTTCCTGGCCGTTAGGGGAAGAAACCTTCTTTTTGCAATCATTTTCTATCGAAATCTACAAAATCCATGTTTAGGATTTTAGGTAAGAAGCTTTGAAAATATTTTAGAATTTTTAATCGATCCTTGACATTTAGGGGTTGAAATCGACAGCTTTCCTCGGCAGCTAAAGGGGACAAAACTTTTTTTACAGTTATTTGACATCAAAATCTACTAAGTATGCATTCGATTTTAGGTTAGAACATTTTTTACTTCTTCGTTTACTATAAACGTTGCAAACTTCATTTTCATTCCTTTCCATGCTACCTCCTTCTCACTCCCTAATTCTTCTTCTTTGACCAATTCAGTTTTTTCTTCCTTTTCTTTCCCAGTTTCTCCTCCCCTGAAATATATCTTGAAGCTCTTTTGCTGTCCTCCCTTCTCTTTCTCTTCCCACAAAAAACCATCACATATGCTTACATGTTTCTTTTACCATCTGCATGTTCAGCATTTTCTCTTCTCATCCTTTTCCTAATACATGAATTATTTGAATTTGTTTCCTTGTCTCTATCGGTCTATTCTTGTCCAATTTTTTTTCAAATTCCCGAAAGACCATATTTTCTCCTTTTGCCATCGCTATATCTCTTAGAACTCTCTTCATTATCCTTCTTTCTTATATATTTTTAACCCTCCCTTCTCTTTCTCCAGATTTCCATGTCTTCTTATTTGCTCTTATCCTGTACTTATATTTTTGAGCTCCTTCTTGAATAAAAAATGTACCCCTCCTTCCTTTAATTTTCAATTAGAGCAGATTGGAAGAAAATAATTTTCGGAATTGCAAACAATACCATTCTTACAGTAGCGCATAAGAAACCCCTATGGAGTGTCTTTATAATCTTCTCAGTCTCTGAAAGTTGCGAAGAAAGTACGATTTTTTGAAGTTGAAATGGAATAAGGAGCTTTCAACCGAAAATTCTTTAGTATTATATTTAGTATTTATATTTAGTATAGACAGTATCGACATTTTCTTGATTGGAAAATGTGAATTTTCCCTCCCCTTAATAAGCGGCTCCTCTAATTTGAATCCTATAATGCTAAAGTTTAAATGATTCTAATTTGAGGAATTTTAAACTATATCAGCGTCAAAATGAAAATGATTGTTCTTTATCAGCGGTAAGTTTCGAACATTTTGAACACTCGTGAAATGAACTGTACGAATTAAAAACTCCTATAAAAGCTGAGATATGAATAAATGTTATTGAAAAACTTAGAACAACTGCATTGAATGTCTTGAAATGACCCTCAAGAACAACTTATATTTTGTTGATACACTTTGTTCCCAATGCATTTACGCTTACCGGAAACCTTTTCCAACTTAGAACGCTCTTCAGCTTCGTCATTAAGTCTCTCTTCAGACATTTCCAACGAGATTCTGGTACGTATTTACATCATGAATTGCTTTCTGTGCCTGTATCTTTGACCTGACCTCCCAGGACATTTTCTCTTCAACTTTCTCCTTATAGGTATATATCTATAGAGAAAGAGGAAGATCAAGATGCAGTTGGACGAAGCTACAGACTTCGCATTAGATATTCAAAGGCACGGTAAAAAAGAAGATGCATTTGCATCCCGCACTGCGACTACGGATCCGTGGGAAAATATAAATAATTCAAAAGTTTTTATGTGACCAGAGATGAAAGGGGTGGAGGAAGTGAGAACGTTTATTTCAGAGCACGGGATGAAAGCGCGCGCGAGACAGAGACGAAGTGAGCGAGACAAAGGTGTAGTGGAAATGGAACGGTTAGACAGGCAGAGAAAAAGAGAATGGCAGAGACCTCAAGCGACGAGCCAAATTGTCGAATAAACGCGGAAAAATGCTCATACAAACGCGTCGGAAAAAGCCGCTACAACCGGACAGCAGCTCAGCGAGGCGTTGAAAATAGAGAGGCATTGGTACGGTTATGCGATCGGCGCTCGCCGAAGCTGTCGCATTACGATGCTCCGATAACATAAATAGCCATAACCGGTTTATTATCATCGTAACCGTACTAGAATATTGGCTTCTTCTATTATAGCCATTCTTCCTGTATCCGAGAAAAATTGTTTCAGTGGTGCGATTGTAATGCCGGGTTATGCAAACTTTGAGAAACATGTTCATATATCCTAACCATTGGATATTTTTCGACATTTCAGTGTTGATCGATTGATTTGGAGTTGGCAGGGAATGAGAGAGAGAAAGAGAGTAAGAAAAATAGTATTTTTTGTTTGCCAGGCGTGCTACATGACACAGTTAAAGACGCGGACCTGTTCGCACAGTAAAGTGAGCCTCAACTACTATACCATCCAGCAACCTTTCCTATCCCGGATGAGGGGGTGTATAATGTGAGTGTATGTGTGTGTAGGTATGTGTGTGTGTGCCCATCACTCTTATTCCACCAGTGACCACTGAGTGATAGTCGCCTCAACATGAATCATCTTTGGGAGGAAATCGTCAACTCTTCTTCCCGTCTCCTCAAAATCGATTAGTGATCCCCATGTATACTCCCCTTGACTCTCAGCCTCTCACGTAAAGGTCGATAGCCTCTTTTATGGGGGACTACAGTTTGAGGTGGGTTTCGAACAATCAAAGCCCTCGTAAAAATATATAGGAAAATTTCCATTGGTATTGATGCATTGACCGAATCCTGACGTGGTGTCACCCGAGCCACCAAGGCTCATTATCATTTTAGAGTTACAGAATTTTTTTTTAATATTAAATGGTTTTAAAACATCTAGCTTTTTGTGGAAAAAGTATACGAAATAGGCAGTTGCTCATGAGGGGGAAACTTGAAGCATCACAGCGCAAGAGTGAAACGAGTGTAAAAACGCAGACAAATAGACAAAGTAGATATTGAAGTTCCAAGTGTCCTGCTTCTGCCAAAATACAACTCAGGGATCAATTTTTCTTCTTCGTGAATTTTTATAATAATTCTTCAATTCAGAAATATAATGAATAAGAGACCATCACGTAGACTAAAGAATTTCGTTACGTCTCACATCTTCCGAAATCCCTGCTAATATAGGATTACAATTTTAGTTATGTCGAACAGGCCAGAACTATAATTAAGAAATTTCCTTGGACATGAAAGTGAGTTATTGAGGACTATGGAGTTTATTGATCCTTGGAGTTGGTACAAGCCCGCAGGAACTCTAGTGTTCCAAAACTGGCTTCGATAGCATTCCAAGGTGCAATTATTGCTCGCAGGAATATGCCTGTGCAATTTCGGAATATCTTCTGGTCAGGACGAGATAGCGAGATAAATTCGATTCGTAACCAGGAATCACGAGGCTATCTGGCATATCGAGGAAGTTTTAACGGTACTTCCTCAGAGAAACTAGTTCCAGGGGTCCTTTTTCAGTCCTTGCAGAATGTCACTACGACTATTATAGTACCCTCTCGGGAAATTAGAGAGGCCTAAATAATTCACAGAATCACCAATAATTGGCAAAATCCAATCTCTGAAAACTTTTTCAATTCTTTATTTCAGTCAAGAATGATGAAATCTATTATTTCGATTTCAATGAAATTGGGAATACAGTTTGGAGATACTCAAATATAAATTAATTTCGTTGAATAGGGTTCAGTGCAGGGCTGTCCAACGTAAGGTTGGCGCGCTTCTCCTTTCTTCCCCTTCTCCGAGCGCTTTATTGATAATCCCCTCCTCGTTCCACCACGGGCTTCATCTGACTACGACTAACCACGCCTACTTGCGCACACTGTTAACACAGATCGACCGCTGGGGACCCTTCTCCAGATCGCGATCACCGCATGAACGCAACCAAGGTGGTGAGAGAAGGGATGGACAAGTGACAGTTATTTACACCATTGCTTACGCGTTTGACACCTCTGGTTCAGTGGATTACAAGGAGATCCTGATTTGGAAGACTAAAATTATAAGTTTGATATTATAGAATAATTTTTCTCAGGGACTGTACTCTAATCTCCGCATTTTCGCGAACGGATTCCTGCATTTTGAGTTCCTCGCATTTGCAAATTCTCCTGTCACATTCTCTCCACTATAATTTTCAGCTAAATTTTTTTCACCTTAACCACGCGACGCCTTGGTAGCCTTCGTTGCTGTGGTCGTTGTCCTTGTAGTCGTTTGCATAAAGTGAGCTATCCGCGCTTTTAATATACGCAAATGAAGTTACGCTCCGGAACTAATCATATTTGCATGTGAAACAGCATTCTCCTTTGAGCCCTGCCTTACTTATTACGACAGAGAGTTCCCTGGTACAAGGAAATTTTATGGCGATGAAAGGCTCACGCTGTAAGACCGGTGCCAATCGTCGGAGAACAAGTATCGACGGAAGATAAGGAAAGAGAAAGACAGGATATAAGTAGCTAACGATGAAAAAAAGAATGTGCAATGGAAAAGCTAGAAATCATTATAAAAAAATATTTCATACACTATTGGTCAAAAGTTTGGGTTCATTTGCTTTATTTTCAAATTAACATCGAATACATTAAAGAGTCCAAAATTTAGAAAAATACTAAGATTTTTCTTGTGAATCTTATCATATCTTTTTGAAAATGATTATTTCAATGCACACAATAAGAATTAATCACAATAATTGGAAAAAATCAATTTTTTCACACATTATGAAAGTTATTGAGCAAACCAAAGCTTTCGAGCAGTACACAATGGGGCGAAATGAAAAAGCGATGTTCAAAATAACCTGTAGATTATAATTCTCTATCGATTTTCAATTTTATTTTAGTTCATTATTGAATTCTGAAGAAATCTGTCGAGAACGATATTTACATTTTTGTTCGTTTAAATTTTTATAGAGCTGCAAATAGCGAAGAAAAGGTTGATTTTTTAAATTTGTTTCTCTAATTCTCTGTGAAAATTTTTCTTAGTGGCATCAGGCAATGATATTCAAAGACGACCGTGAAAAAATTCCGTTCGTTTCTGTAAAAGCTGTTTAAATCATGCATTTGCTCACGATATTTGTTGATAAATTTAACAAATAAGATCAGATGAGAAAAGTACATCCATGTATATCACAGGCAATGAGATTCGAAGACATTCAGAAGAAAATTCGGTTCGTTTATGCCTAAAACTGTTCAAATAATGCGTTTGTTTACAATGATTGTTGATGAATTAAACAAATTATATCAGGTGAGAAAAATGCATCAATGTGTTTCACAGGCTTTAAAATTCGAAGGCAGTCGGAAGAAAATTACGTTCGCTTCTGCCTGAAACATTTAAAATCATGTATTTCTTTATAATAATTGTTTTGATGCATAAATGTACTTCACAAAAACATAATCCATCATACTGGTTTTTTGTTGCGAAAATTTGTTTTAACAAATAACTTGACATAGCAACAAATTTTTTTTCTGCAGCTCACCCTTTCACATTAAACCTGAGGCCTGATGCCACTAAGGAAAATTTTCACAAAGAATTAGAGGAAAAATTTAAAAATCAACATTTTTTTCGCTATTTGCAGCTCTATAAAAATTTAAACAAACAAAAATTTAGAAAGCGAACTCGACAGGTTTCCTCAGAATTCAATACTGCATCAAAAAAAAAAAAAAATTAAAAACCGACGAAGAACTGTGACCTACAGGTTATATTGAACATCGTTTTTTTCATTTTGCCTTACTGTGCGGTAGTGCATTTATTTTAAATTATTAAGCGGGACCACAAGTCAAATTTATTTCCCCAAGAGCACCTTTATAGTCATTCCCCATATCCTTTCACCAGGACGAATCCTCAAACAAATCTGAAAGGAGTCCTTTTTTCAATTGGTTTTCTCTTATTTTTGCTGGAAAGTGGGGACCCCTAATACATGGCTTATCCTGAGGCGAATGCCTACCTTCTCTTTCCTCATACATAAAAGAATTTTCTCAGATGCATTTCATTGTAATTTGTATTTAATTTGAATTATTTTTTCCGAGTTTAATATTATCTCCTAAAATTCAGTCAATTTTTAGGGTCCATTTGCTTTGTAGGGTACTAACATATTTGATCAATTATTGGTAATGTTTAAGGACCTCGAGCGGATTCAAAGGATCAAAAATATAAGTTACAGAAGACTTCCGTTGAGCTGAACCTTCGTTTATCTGAACATCCATTTACCTGGACCTTTCCACAGTCATTTAGCTGAACCCGAGCGGTCCTCTCTACCCCCACTACTTTCGAGTAGACGCGGCAACTGACGGTAGCAACCAATCAGAAGTCACCTCTAGAAACACCCATGCAGAGGGAGACAGTTGTGGGAATTTCTCCAGAGTTCAGCTAAACGAATATTTATGTCGCGTAGCGGTTCAGCTAAACGGGAGTCTTCTGTAGATGGTTTGTATTCTGTATTGAACTATGAAAAATTTAAATCTGGACCCCTCAAAAATGGACAGTAATCTTGCTCGTTAACACTCTCTTGTGAATGACCCGAAATTCTTAAGAGCATTTTTAATTTCAAATCGGTTACGGTTTCTCGATAATATCATCATTGTATTGGAATGCACTACTTCCAACTTTCTGAATTTTTGGAGGAGTTTTGGGTCGCACAATGAGATACATCTTATGAAGAGAAGTATCACTCAGAATTGAATAATTGTGACTCCCACAATATTCGTTTCGATAATCAAGGCATTCGCGCGATGCTGACGTGATAATGCAGGCGTATTTCACAATACATTCACTGGGGATCAAGTGCCACTACGCCTGTCATTGTGTCGCTGTTGGTTATTATGTTCAACGAGATGCAAGATCACTGCACGGCTTATAAATCGCTTTTATCCAATCACCCCGGTTTCAGAAATGTCTTTCAACTAATTCCCTGATAGAGATGAATTGGGATCGTAGATGAAAATTTAACCACAAAAATTGCTTTCGCATAGCTACTTCTTTTTTTCTTAACAATTATTGAATTGCATCCGCAACTAACTCATCAATAGCCTTTTTCATTAAATCTTCCTTGTCATATAGAGCACGATACTGTTAAATAAAGCTCGAATTGGAAACGACATACTTTACTCTCCAATATCTAACTATTAATATTTTTGATTAATTCTACCGCATTTAACTAATGAACTAATCCTTGTTCCTAATTCTGGGTTCCAACTAACACGACTAACACTCCTATTTTTCTCTCTTTGCAGATGAGCTCCATTTCTCCCAAGTCCGAAGACTGGAAAACTAACAAGCCACTTTTCAACTAAACAACCTCCACTTTCCAAAACTAACAACTTTTATATTTCCAAGATAACGAATCCATAGTCACAATTCTAGCTTCGAAATTCTTCAAGAAAAATAAAATTGCAGAGCCTTAAGTATATATTGTAGTTCAACGATCATGCAAAGCAAAGAAGATGAGAAGGACCTACAGCAACGGCCTGAAGCTAGATTTGACGGAGAACACTCCAGGTAGCTCATCCACTTCGCGTCTGCCGAATTTGGTGGAGCATGCTGAGAATTGCCAAATCCCGACCGGTGGGACTGGTGAGAATTTGAGCAGTAAACTGCCAAACGTGGTAGAAGGCTCAATGGACTATGGAAACGAGCGAAGGTCCTCCCGGTATTTGGAGTACGATCCTAGCGAACCCTACCAGGATGCTCAGGGGACTGGAAATTATGGGGAAATTGATGCCAGCTACGTTGATCGTGGCTATTCAACTCGAACACTTGATAGAAAAACACCATACGAGCGAGAAAATCTTGAAAGGTATGATAACAGGATATATCCAGAAGAAAGTTTGAGATACGATCGAAGAGTCGAGAGGACCTACCAAGAATCTGATTTGGACGCCCCATATGAAAGGACTGATGCTGCAAAGCTTAGAAATTATCCCCTGGATCATAAAGATACCAGGAGGTATTCCAGGGACTTGAATGATTATGAATATACTACGAGATACGCAGAAGAGACTTTAAAACTCGAACCAAAAAAAGATCCTCGTCACCAAGGCAAAGTCTATGAAGTCCCTGCTTCTAAAGGTTATGAATCAGGTGTAAAGACTCGTGAATCTTCCTACGAACTCGGATCTTGTGCTGCTCAAGACTACACTGCCAGGAAGTATGACGGTAAATATGATAGTAAATATGATAACAAGTATCATGCAGTTGGTCAAATGTATGGTACCCTACCTAGGTACGAAGCTACTGCTGGGAAATCGTATGATACCTTCGATAATAGTACCAGGAACTTTGAAACTAATCCCAAATATGATTCCTACAAAGCTGGTGTCAAGACTTATGATCCTGCAAAGTATGAACTTACTAGTTCGAAAAGCTACGAAAGGACGAAGTATGAATCTTCTTCTAGATATCAAGAATCTGCAAAGTCGTATGAACAAACTCTCAAGATTGGGGAAGTTGGATCCTCTTCTTTAACTGCACACCCAAGAAAACAAAATCCTGAGAGGAGTGAGGCTACACCTTCTAAAATGAATGGTAGCAGGAAAAATAATTTCGAGGCTTATGGGGTGTACTCTGACCCTGAAGATGACCATGGCTTCTTGGCGGACAAGAAAGCCCCTCAGTATACCTATAAAGGGGTCGTGGTTAATGTTAGTGGAGAGTCGACTGTCGTTGAGCAGAAAAGGACCAAAGAGGGTACCCAAACTGATGTGCAGACGAGTCCTTGGTGTAAACCTACTATTCTCTTACTACTGCTGGTGTTGCTCGTTGTCATTTTTGTTCTTGTCGCTGGAATTCTCCTCTATTTCAATTGTGAGTATTCTTAGAGAATTAATATTATGAAATCTTGTATGCAATGCGAATATGTTTTTCTCACTTTTTAGTGCATGTTTTGACGCGTAGTATTTTCATGGCCATGGGGCACAATCTACTTTTCCTTGATAGTAGAGGTAAACTCGATGATCCTCCTCCTATTTTCGGGGAAAACGGGCGATAGCGCCTCGTATGAGCTAAGCACCTCGGCTCTGCCTTGGTGCTCAACCTCATACTCGGCGCGGAATCGACCGTTTTCCTGCACGGTATGTGATGTACTATTGTGAATTGTCCAGAACAATGACATTATATTATTAGTGAAATTCAGCCCAGTGATTCTCTGAAATGAGAGTGTCCATGTGTTGACCAAGGCCGAGTGACGGCGCCACCCATGTTCGTGGGATACTATCCGTCAAAATACATGGCAAGCATGTAAACATTGATAATTTTTTATTAAATGAACAGTATTGAATGGTTTTTTTTTATAAATGGAATGAGATTTATGTTTTTGGGATTCCTCAACATTAGTGTTAGTGTCGAAAAAATTGTTAACTGCATATAACTAAGTCGCAAATCTGGATATCCCAATAATCGCGCGAAAGACGAAGCCCGCGAAATTGTTTTTTTTAAGCGCCAAGCGATGAAGAATTGTCAAAATTGTCTCTAGTATAAAGCAATTTTTGAGACGGTTATACAGTAAAATAATTTGAATTTCAGTGGATACATTTGATTTTTTTGTTCAAATTTTATCTTCAAAATCTATTTCTTTATTTCTAGGAGTTTTGTGATTGAATCGAAGTTGACTTCTAATGAATCCTAATGAATTTAGGAAAACTGGATCAATTCCATCAAAATTGGATTGAATTCATCAGAACTGAATTGATTCCAACAAGATTGGAGTTGATTTAGAGGAAAATTCCATTATATTCATACGAATTCAAGGTGATTTTGGAGACCGATTCAAGTTAAATTCAGGATAAAATAAATGACAAATTTGAAAAGAATTTATCAGTGAATTTAGAAGGTTTCAGGAGTATTCAGGCATTCAAGAGAATTCCCAAGAATTAGGACGAGTTCAAAATAATTTCGGATAAATTAATAAGAACTCAAAGTGGATTCCAAATTAATTCAAACAATGGCAAATATTTGCCTCCAACCTTTTCAGATCTTTGGAACCCTGGAAAATCCCTCAATTCTTGTGAATGAAGTCTCCGAAATTCATCAATATGTCATGAAATTTTGTGAAATTCTACAAAAGGTTAGGATATATTTCCCTTAAATATGGGAAAACTTATTAAAATACTTGGAAAGCTTTCGAGATCCCAAGTAATTGAAATCCTCGGAAATATCATAAAATACTTCGAAACATTCTAAAATATCTTGACACCTTACACGTTATAAAAAATTGATGCGTATCTTATGAAAATCTATGAAA
The DNA here is from genome assembly GCA_011762715.2 of Neuroterus valhalla. NCBI lineage: Eukaryota > Metazoa > Arthropoda > Insecta > Hymenoptera > Cynipidae > Neuroterus > Neuroterus valhalla. The sequence continues at coordinate 10,337 of WSXT02132047.1, forward strand.
TTCTCCACATCAGCTTTAATTCGCATCAGGATCCTTTGAGATCCCTTTAAATTTTTCAGATCTTTCGCAAATTCCTTAAAATCTTCTACAATTGCTTAAAAAAATTCGAAATCCTCTAAGTTACCTATAAATAAATGGAACGAATTGAAAATTCTGTGAAATATTTTCCACTTTCCTGAAATGTTTCAAATCTTTTGAACTTACTTGACACTTTTGAGAACTCAATAAAAGCCCTCAGAATCTCCTTTTATCCTAGAATATTCCATATTATTATTATTATTATTATTTATCAGCATTTGGAACTCGAAAGTTCATTGCCTCATCTACCCGAGACCGCCACG